>VZTG01001078.1:744437-924314 GCA_013397845.1 Melanocharis versteri
GGCCGGGTCGGGTCGGGTCGGGCCGGGCGGTGGCTGCGGGGGAGCGGCGCGGCGAGGCTTCGCCGAGCGCGGGTGGCGGTGCCGCGGGTGGGAGGATGAATCTCGGGCGAGAGTCTGTTGAAATCTCCCCCTTCCGATGCCATTTACGAGCTCTCGGTTCCACCCGGTTTGCTGGTTTTGTTCCCTCTCCAATGCTTTGTAAACCTCTAGGAAGTGAATTTGAGAAAAAGGTTCCTGAAAGCTGTCATCTCGGGCCAAATGTGCCCTGGGCTGCCATATCTACTACTTTTTCTTTCTTTTTTTTCCTCTTTTTTTTTTTTTTTCCTTTTTGCCAGAAGTGCATTGACGTTTGGATTGGAAAATACAGTGCTTTTTATCTGCCAGCTTCGGTATTTCTTACACATCAACAATCTTGCGGTTTCATCGCAGGGATTTCTCTCTATGTCAAAAGCAATGACTAACCTGATGTGATTGCATAGGTGTGCGGACCTTCATTGAACGGGTATTGCTTCCCTTGAGTTTCAGCAACTGTTTTAGGTTTTTTTCCAGATATGGTACAATATCAGTCTCATCTTTTGAGAGCATATTTTTCCTTCTGGCATTGGGGTCAGCAAACCTGAGAAAATGAATTCTTGATTCTTGCACGAGGTCTTGTTACATTAATCTCTCTTGATAACTGCAGCAAGAATAGAACACTTTAAATGAAGGCTCACTCTTGAGATTTATGTTATTATACAATCTTATTTGTCTAAAAAGCTCTGTTGCCCTGTCCCCGTGAAATAGTATGATAGCTTTTTCAACAGCATGACTTATAATCCTAAATACAGGAATGAATTTTGACTTAGTGCTGTGCAAGTGCTTTATCTCAGCAAACAGCTTTGTGTGTAAAAGTGCTAGTAGGGTGGAGGGAGTCGCTGGTACTCATCTGCTAATCTCTGTCCCTAGGAGGACAGCATTTAAAGTTGTTTCCAGGCTGGGGGTATGTCTTTGCTCCCAAATCAGTGAGGCAATCTCAGTTCTTTCAGAACAATTTTGCCATTTCATAAAAAGCTTTCAGAAAAGGAGGATCTGGTTAGTTCTTGGTTCTATGTTATTGAAACGATTTTGCCTGGAGACACGAAGTTCAATTTAGTCTGAATGGGTGATTTACCTTTTTCCTTCTTGATCTCTGTGCACTGACTCTGGCTGTACTTCATGAGAAACTCTGCTTACTGCAGCACCCACGGTTCACATAATTACTGCTGGTTATACCAAGCCTTTCCCAAGTATGGGAAAAATCCCTCACCTATTTTTCTGGTGGTTTTGTTGCATACAAGATACTTTTACTTCTGCTTTCTGTTCTTTACCTGTCTGAAATGATGTAGGGAGAAGTTTACTCTTAAAAAGGTCCATGGAGCAGTATGTTTACTGAAAGAAATGTCTATTCTTCATGATTTAACATACGCAGACTGTTTTCTGTTGCTCTTATGTAGAATATGGATTTATTTTGTACGAACAGAATAAGGATTAAATAAGAACATATGCTTCCTCTTTTCTGGGTGATAAATCCATCTTGCTGTCCCGGAGGAAGGCAGCTTATACAGCCTGGACTGAAAAGATGCTGAAAGACAAAGTGACTGAATGCTGAATATAAGAAGATCAGGTTGTCTAAGCTCCCCAAACTAGACTGCCTAAAACTTGGGAAGCAGCCAGCAACACTGGGTGCAAATCATGTAAAATCCTTAATCTGCTTCATGAAGTAAAATCTGGCAAAATAATGAAGGGTTCTGAATTCTTAAAATTACTTAGAATAAAGACAATTGCTCTCCAGTTTTAAGTCATCTCCCTCCAACCAGATTCCCTTCTGTTCCTTCTTATGAAAAAAAAAAAAAAGAAAGAAGAAAAAAGCTTTGTATTGTTAATTTCTGTGCTTCAGATAATAGGTGGAATTTTACTAGCACCACTCCTCTCCCTTCAAGTTTGAAATTATTATTTTTTTTATTTCATTTGCTGGGTTATGTTTTTGGCATTGTATGCTGCTGTCATCTAACAAGTTCACTCTGCTTTTGCTTCTGTTGAATAAAATAGCTTAGCGTGCAGTTTCATTCCTCATCTGGGCTCCAAAATTTTAATAGAATTTCAGGAGTCATTGACATTAACTGCCCCTAGCAGGCATTGTAACTTGATTATTAGCTATGTGGTAGGTGTTTTGAAGGCGTATGTGAATGCAGTGTTCATGTTTTGAGAAGATTGAGATCTAAAGGAGACTTAGTGTTTTATGGGAGAATGGGAGGATTAGTTCAGGTTTTTTGTTAGGAAGAGCAGTCCCAAGGGAGATCCAGTGGCAAACATTATGGTTATTTGCCAGCAGATTGTCTGACTTAGTGTTTGCTTAGTCTCTTCAGTAGATGTGGAAAGAAATACACTGATGAACATCAAAGTGCCAGGTTCTGATAGTATTTTCACTTTATCCCATCGTTCTCAAAGTGTCTGCAGAGCTCTTCTGCTTAGCCTGTTTTGGAACCAGAGTACTCCAGCAGAATTCTCAGTAAAAACCATCGGAAGCATCTGCTAAGGAAATGAACACGCTGCACAGTGCTAATCAGCTGGGAGTCTGATGAGTGGAAACTCTTTCAGGAATCAAGCAGTTTTGCTATTACTGCATCTTCAATTTCAAAGAAATTCTGAACTGTTTGGAGTGGAATAAGGTTATTCTTTATTCCTCTCTACTTTTGCCAAGTTAATATTTGTGCATCTCTATATTTCATATAGCACATACACACATGAATTTAAAAAAAAACCCAGAATACCAAAACCTTACAAATCTTTTGTTCTTCTGTACCTCAGAAGAAAAAGTGGAATTTTGTATTTGCAACCCTCTGTATGCCTGCACACTCAAACCCCTCTTGTTTTCCTCTATGAGACTGCTATTATTGGCATAGAATATTGAAGTTTTGAAGGCTTCCTTATCTATTTAGCTTTCATTTCTTGAATAGCCCAGACCTATAATGTAATGAAGTATAATTTCTCTGAGGGATAAATCTTATTCAGATCATGTTTTGGTAGTGGCTTGATTTCCATTGCTTTTGACCCTATTTTTTTTTTAACTATTTCTTGCTTGTTCCTGTGAGTTGATAAGTTACTGTAATTTGTGGCTACAAAGAGAGGGTGGATAGAGTTTTGCACAAATTTAGACTAGTTCAGTGGAGGGTTTTGGATAATGACATAGGCTCTCTATATTTGATGTCATTTAAGGAGGAGCCACCATAATGATGAAGAACTGACGACACAAGTGCTGACACAGCCAGGTGTGAGGCAGTGGCTTTCTGTGGCAACACAGACTTTTATCAGAGTGGATAGCCTTCTTCTTTTACTCAAGCTGGAATAGTTCAGCTGTCATGACATGAATTTGTGGGGTTTTGTTCTTACGTTCCCACAAGGAGAAGTCTTGTGTTTAATCAGGTCAATCCTTCAAGCCCAAGGTCTGTACGTGCACTCAGGCCAGGATGCAGCTCCCTTGAGAAACTTCTGCTAAAGAGATTTCATACATCTGTGGCAGCTTGTGTACTAGGGAGACACTGCACTGAAAGTACAAAGAGGAAATCGTTTGGGGGGCAGGGATTCCCTCTTACAATAGTCTAAATAGCAAAGTCCTTTTCATGAGGAAAGCTTAAGTCAATGCTGTGATTCATTTGATTTATTATTTATGGTTTGTATGAGTTAAGAATCCTGTGATCCTGGCCCTTTGAGTCTCACAAGGACCTCTTATTCCTCTTAGCTAACAGTATTTTTTCATATATCCCACAGGCATTCCAAACTGTTTAACCTTGGTTATTAGTCTAACCTGCTGACATTTGTCTTACTGATTTTTATATCCTGATAAAATCCTGTAATCTTTGAAAGTGATCAACTACCTCTTTTGACCTTGTCGTTTAGACAGAGGGATTTCCATAGATTACAAGTTGCCGGCGGAACCTAATTTTGCTTTTATTGGTTGTTGCTCGCAGGTCATGTAATTTGTTACGTTTCTTTATATATAACTTTTGACATAAAATGTGTTCCTTGTGGTTACGTTTCCCTAGAACAGTTTTACAACTAAAACCTTTTTCTTCACTCTTGTTAGAGTTAGGTAGTGAAGTTTATTGCTGCTTGTTTCCCATTGCCTGCTAAGGTTGTGTTCCTTCCTATGTGCACCGTGACTGGTTCAGCTTTTTATTTAACCTGTGTTGAGGTCCTAGCAAAGCATTCTCAAACAGCTACTAATCAAGTAGTAGATTGCATGCTAGGGAAAATCCCTTCACCAAAGGGGTTGTCAGGCTTTGGAACAGGCTGCCCAGGGTTGAGTCAGCATCTCTGGAGGTACTTAAAAGACTCTTGGACTCGATGGTTTCGAGTACCTTTTCCAACCGAAGAGATGTTATGATTCTGAGTTGTAATAAAAGGTACAAGCTGCAGTTAATTACCATTCCTGCCCAAGATAATGTTTTGTGAACTGGATGGTTTTTGACCTTTGGAAGATGCTGAGCACTTGGATTCTGCCACATTGTGTCATAGTCCTCTTGTCTGCAATACGTATGACCAAAGTGGAGTAACACAAATTTACCTTTTTACTAATAAGAATCTTCTGTATTTGCATATATTCCCTTGGGCAGCAGTTCTCTTGAGTTTGAAATGCTGTGTCTTATCCCTCATCTCCTTTTTTTTTTTTTGTCCTCACCCTTTCTCTCTGTTTGTTCTTTTTCTGCAGAGAACTAATACTGTTCAATGCAGCTTCAATGCAGTTTTTGAACTCTGCAGAATGCATGTGATATACCTGGAAGACAATTTCAAGTATTTAAGGACCGACATATATAAAACTGTATTTTCTCTTCTATTTTGACCTTCTTTTTTGTAAAATGAAGCATAAAATGTGTTTTGATTGAAGATGGTCTATCTGAAACATTTCATTAGACACATAAATGTTGTCTGCATAGTATACATGAGTTAAAAATATACATAGCTCCTTCTTTCAGTGAATCTGAAAATTGGTTTTAGTATTCATAATAAAAATCCTTGAACAGATAATCTACCTCCTAACAGGCTTGTAAGTAATTTCTATGAGTCTTTCTTGATAGGCCCTGTTCAAGTACAGTTTGCGCAATGACTTAATTTTCTATATTGTAGATTTAGATGAGTGAAAATACCAGCTCTAAGTTGCTCAAGAAAGTTTCATGCTGCACCACTACACCTCTGTATCAGGCATTCCAATTCATTACCTTTTTCTTATAGTTTTCTTCTTATACACGTTTGAATTGCCCATTTCTGTCTTGAGGTAATTGAAGCTTTCTGGTTTTAATAATTAAAATAACGATAAATACCAAAAACATAGAATATGTCTACGAACATTCCTCAGACAGCAGCAACCAGGTATTCGTCATCTTCAGATTCTCAGGATGAGTTTTCTGACTGTCTTGTGTTTAGTATGAGTTGTACCCAAAAATGGGCCCACTTTCCCTAGAAGGAGTAGAGAGTGTTATTTTGCTGTGTGTTTGTTTGAGTTTTTGGGTGTTTAACTTGATCAGGGAAATTCTGAGCCTCCTGGCAGAGAAGCTTTCTCCCTAAAAAAAAAAAGAGAGCAAAACTAAGCAGACAGACAGATGTATTTCATGCCTGGGAAATACATAAAATATTCTTGATGTAGGAATCTTCACACCTACTTGGCAAACTCCTGCTGTAAAGATAAAGGAGCTTGCAGCACTGTTCTCTGGAGGTTCTAATATGTCATACGTGGGTGCAAACTTTCCTACTTATTTCACAGGGGCACACACACACAAAATAATCAAGGCACACCTCCAAAACTCTCCAGTATCTCAGCTTTTGAAACACTCTCACAGTCCTGACAAAAATGCATTTGGCTAATGGTAGACCTATAGTACATTCAGAGATGATTTTGGCATAAGGAGAGGCTGCAAAATGAATGTCTATTCCTTGGCTAGCAATAAGATACTTTAAAAAAACGTGGGCAAGTAATCCAAATAAGGCACCAGTTTGAAGCAGGGGTTGTGGAGGTCTTACAGGCATTGCTTGCAAGTAGTGGGTAGGAGGAGAGAAATGAAAATATCTCAGTTTATATGTGTTGATGGAAAATAAGATAGGAAATGTTAAAATACATACCTGTATTGCAGGATTTGTGGGGAAAAAATCTAGAGAGACCAGGAAAAATCTTAAAAAATATTTGGAGCATTGAACAAAGTGAGTTGTTTGAGAAAGGCTTTTGAAGCACTCAAGCTGTCTGTAAGTAAAATGAAATTTAGATCTTGAGCATGAAATTTGAGTAGACATGTAGCCAAATTAGAATATTTAATTATTTACTTCTTCTTAGGTTAAATTAAGAATTGTCATCCCTGTATTTTGGCAAGATTTTGTCAACAAAATCAGTAACTGTGTTTCCTGATCTGACAGTATAGGAAAAAGGTGTGGAACACACTGCAGAGCAGTGAAAAAATAATTCTCAGTCCTTACCACTCAGACTTCAGGATATTTGACCACATTATTAAAGCTACCTTGTTCCAATCAGTCCCTTAGCACATTGATTTGGTTTTCTAAGTTCTTGTAAAAATGAGCAGTTTGCTTCCCTGTATTTCTTTTGGTGAAATGCAGTTTCTCTTTCAGGTTTATTGATCCTCCAAGAACATAGTGAAATGCAGTATCATTCTGTTTGCACTTCACATCTGTTTGTGTTATGCAGCTACTTTTCTTTACTAGACTGCAAAAAAGCATGCAGGAGGAGAATGCTTCCAGTGTTTTTTATGCTAAAGCTAACAGCTATTTTACTGTGGATAAAATCAACCAGTTTTGAATACTTGGTCTAATTTTAAGAGCCTGTAATCAAGTTGCCATATTTTATGGTTATACTTTAAATATGGTTACGGTTATAGTTTAAAATAAAGTATTAGCTTGTTATTTTGAATAGACATTTTCTTAAATACTGATAGAGTTTGTTTATAAACCAACAATAATAGTAAAAATTTTTTTTCTTTCTTTTGATAGCTTAACTTGCCTTGAAAGAGAAAGATAAACTGTGCTCCTTATAGATAAGCTGTAGTTCTTGTTGGAATACTTTCCCTGACTTTTTTTGGTAGCTCAGCATTGATACTTTTAAGAAATTGGATAATCAGTAAAATAAAAACTTCTGACTATATTAATGATGTGAGAAATGAAACCAAGTTGAAGGAGAGTTTGGTTTCACAGAGTGATTTGACCTATCTAAATCTACATCCTGGTGGTTTGAGGCCTCTCAGGCGGCTCATTGATACCAGGTTTTGGCCCCAGTCGTGAATTTTTGTGACGTCTTTGGGTGTCTGAAGTGACTCTCCGTGGCTTCTGGATTGATAACTTAATGGGATGATTCATGATTTCTTTGAGGAAAAGGTTACAGTAACTTTCACCTGACCTATCATGGCAAAATTCTCCCCAAGGTAAGTTAGGGAATATTTGAGGGAGCAGAGAGGAACTTCAGGCTGAAAGGTGCTCGGGGGCTTGGTGTCCATTACAGATTCCTGCGTACTTGCATCTGAGGTGAAGTTCTGTGGAAACAGTACTTTCCCACTGGAAGTTTGGAATTCCCGTTCAGTAGCTGATCCAAGCTGGCTCCTGAACATGCAGTGAAGGAGCAGTTGTTGCAGCGCTGTTGATCTGTTCCCAGCAGGGGTTTGGTGTTGCCACAGGTCTGTGGTGAAAGGACCGGATCTTTGCAGCGATGTGAGGAGAGCTGGACCGCAGTGGGTGAAGTTCTGTGTAAAAGGCACACTGCAGTTTACTCAAGCTCTTTTTGAGTTGATGCTACTTAAACCTCTGGCTCTGTGTACTGAAACCAGCACAATGAGGCCCAAGTGTGTACGTAAACTTTCCTTTGAGGGCTGTACTGGCTGATACAGAGCAAAAGCTTGTAACAGGTTCAGTTTCTGTTCAGCTTCTGTTAAGGTCCTTGCACCTTGATTCATTTCCTGGCGTTGTAGTTTCCATACGCACCGGTTGCGTAGCTTTTGCACTGTGTAATGTCACAGAATGCCACTGGTGACTTATTTAGAACGTGTCTAGGAACACTTTCTTACACGTTGAGATATTGGCCTGTATGTGGCCACTTCTAGCGCAAAGGAAACTGTGAGCCTTATAAATGGAAAAAAGTTTCATTTTCAAAAAGCTGTACTTGAAAAATAGTATTGTCGCCTAACTACGTGTGGAAAACTAGTCTACATCAATTTTGCATTTTTTAGACTTAAGAAGGGGGTTAGATGGAGATCTGAAGAATCTGTTTTCTCATTATTTGGGGTTTAAAAAAATGTTAACTAGCAGGGGTTCTTTTTTCCCCTACATTTGAAGTGCAAATTTTCTTCATCCTGTGTACTTAAAGAACGGATTTTTTCCCCCAGCCACGATTAGTGCTCTGGTTTGTTAGAATTGTCTTGGGCTCTATTTGGACTGTTGTTTGTACCTCAAGTCTGTTCTACCTCTGAGTATTGTTCCTGGCGGATATGGCAAACTTGAACTCCATTGCCTACTATCAATATACATTTTTATGTTTGTTTATCCAAATTTAAAAACAAAAAAAAAGCCTCCTCACTGTATAAATTCCTGATATCCAACTCAGATTTCACACTATTGATTTTGGATGTGCATTATGAAGAGAGTTTTTTAATGAAGGTGTACTCTTGCCCTTTGACAAGCTACAGAATATTTTTAAGTATGCCACCCACCTTATTCTTTAACTAAAATTTGACATTTAATTAAAAAGGCTGCTGATGCAGCATTGTAGTTTGGCAGAAATTACTGGAGGAACCTTACGCTCTCTACCTTGCCTGTACTAAGGGGATGAAGCCCATTGCTCAGGATAAAGATGTTTCTCCAGGCCACAAAAATGCAGAATTAAAATGTTTTCATTTTTTATTTCATACTGACCAGCTCTGTCATCCTTGCGTTAGACAGAGAAAGAAATGTGTCAAATTTTATTATCATACTTTTTTTTTTTGCTATTATATTCTCTCTTGTGTTGTGTGTGTGCCTCAGTGCTGATGTAACCATTGTCCAGTTTACTATGATGTTCAGGTCTTTATTTCCTTTATTAAAATTTATTTAGAATGTCATGGGAATCTCTCAATCTAGGTGTGCATAATTTGGGTTTGTTTTTGTGGATTTTTTTAGCTGTTGTTCAAGCTGGATTTCAGGTATGTGTGAGGAGGGCTTTCTGTGTCCTCTGCTGTGCTTGTAAAAACAGCATGATTTCCATCTTGATCCAGACTTCTGAATGGCTTTTGCCATTTTACTCCAAACATTTCATCTTCAAGGATGCAGTTTCAGCACATGACTTGAAATTTTTTGACACACATTACATGTAAGCTTTACCTCATGCATTCCTTCCCATCCCATCCCACAAAGTGTACTTCTGAAATGCTTTTTCAGTTTCTGTAACCTAATTTTTTATTAAACCAGTCAGGAAATGTCCTTATTTACTAAACTTCTTGACTTGTTGAATTGACTAAAAGAGAACCCCCTCCTCCTGCTCCACCCACCCAACAAGCCTGGATGGATTTTTTTTCTGTATAATTAAGTCAGAGTTGATGAATGGTATATGTGCAGTTGTGCTGAATCTTTGTTATAATCAGCTAATAATAGGTTCTAGTTCATCTCGTACCTTTCTGTTGGGTTGCTCATTACCTATTTATGAAAACAGATGATTTCAAGCATTGATTTCCTGCCTTCAGAAGGCCAGTTGATCTTGCATCTTTTTCTTTGTCACAACAAAATCTTGTGACATCCACGCAGATCCTCTTTCTTGGTTTTTTTTTTCTGATGAGGGTTTTCAAGTGACCTCAGGTTGTCTGTAATGATTGAGGGTGTTTTCACTGAAGGTCTGACTCACTGCCCATGTTGTGCAAGCTTTGAATCCACAGCAAATGAAAGCAGCACATTGTAAAACTGGGTAATCCACAAATGTCCGGTAATTTGTTCTGGTCTACAGATTTTTTTTCCCTTGGGATTATTTCCACCAGAATTATCTTCCATGTTTTTGCTAATATATTCAATATATTATTGGAATAACATATTTGGCCTGATTATTCTAAATATTTGTGTAGGAATCTCATCTAAGACTATCATTATACCTCCCAAAAAAAGCTAGTCAGGATAAACAAATGGAAATATTATGGAGAAAATGCAAGTTTGATACTTTATGTTGTCTCAGTGGTCTGATAGAATGTAGGAACGCTGAGCAGAGCAAGGCAGCAAATAAATCTTAATTTAGACAACTTCTAAAATTCTGTCTTCTGAAATCTCCAGTAAATCCATGCTAACTGCTGTCATTTCATAATTATGCTGCTTCTTTCAGAGCTGAACCTCAAGTCATATGTTAAGTCCAAACTGTAGGATACGACTTTTCCCACTGTTAAACTAACAGCCTAAGTTGGAAACTATTAAGTGATAAAAGCTGCAGAAAGAAATATCATGTTCCTGTGAATTACAGAGGAAAATATTATTGAAAAAATTTATTCTTTCTTTTGTCAGGCTAGTAGCTTGAGCTGTTCTTCTCTTTAAAAACACACCTAATAATAGAATTAATCCTAAAATCACAGAATGGTTTGGGTTGGAAGGGATCTTAGAGCTCATCTCATTCCAACCATCTTGCAGGAACACCTTCCACTAGACCAGGTTGCTCGGAGCCCCATCCAGCCTGGCCTTGAGCACCCCTTCCCACTGCTGGGGTGGGAGCTGCTGGGTTTGGTGTGTCCCCCTGCAGTCAGAGCCACTGATGTCCTCTGCATGTGCGTGGCTCAAGTCCTCATTTACCCACTTCAGGCAGTGGAACACAGGTGTGAGGCTGAGATGGGATACCGTGGTGGGACAGTCTGTGTTGGACCCTCATGGTTGCAGCTTACAGAGGAATTGGACTGCTCAGGATGTTGAAATGTGCTAAGATAACGCCTTAAATTGTTATTTGCAGGTTATCTGTCAAATCCTGGCTGTTACAAAGATAAAGCAATGTAGCCCAGTGATACAGAGTTTAAAAGAGAAAGGCTTTTTGTATCAACTTTTAAGTTGTGTTTGCCAGCACATTTCCCCTGTGAGTTGAAAGGAATGAGTATTTTCATAATATTAGAAAATCTATTCCTCTGTCTCTGCGTATCTTTTTCTCTTCATTAGGTTTGACTAAACAGTAAAGAAATCCATTCATCTGCGGTGGTGTCAGTAAAGTGGTCTCTGTTTTCCTCTCTGCTGGTGCTACAGTACTGTTTCAAGATCATTTACATTCTGCTCAGAGCTGTAAGTGATCTTTTTGGCAGCTTTGTGCATTTACATTAACTGCTGGATTGTAATAATTTTCAAATGGATTGTCTGAAAGTAGAGGGGTTTTGGTACATATTTATAGATAGGTTTTCCTGGCTGTGGGTTTATTTTATGTCTTGTACATTTACCTAACTAATATAAACGTGGCTCTAGGAAGAACCTTGTTAGATCAAAATGCAGAGTTTTTCGCTGTCACCATTCTAGAGATGGACAACATTGCCTGTTGAATTTCCTTTCTGATTTTGGAAACCATTTGGATTTAGGAGGCTATTTAAGAGGTATTTTTTAGAGATTCTTTTTAATGTTTGAGGAAGAAGGAAGGAAGCCTTGATGTTTACATTTGTATTGTTTATAATGTGTTTGTATTGAAAAAGAGGAGAACTAACGTAAATACTAACCTAACGTTTTTTGAGTGGACCTTGGAAGTCTGACTTAACTGCCTTTGTAGACCTTATCCCTGCTTCTCAGATAATGTTTGACAAATATGTGGATATTTTGTTGTACATAGGTGGTGTTTTCAATTTATTTTAATGTCCATCTGACGTGTGAAGGAGCTTTTAGTTGGTACACAGCAAGATTTTCTGCTAGAAGGAACGTGGTTTTTTCTTTTCCATCCGTACAGCTATGAGTGGCAAAGAGATTTGTGAATGCTGTTTTACGTGAGCTTTTTAGAGAACAGTGACCAAAGTGGACCCGTTCCTGCTTGTTTTTGGAAAAGCTTTTCATTTAATGACAGTGCTTCAGTTTAAACCACGTGTTCTAAGAACTGGCTTGAGTTCCCAGCACTGCAGGGGGAAAAGCTCGATGTGCATGCTTGAGAACATGCTGAAGAGCACACGTGGGGGAATTCCAGGACTGGTGAAAATTTAAGAAGGTGGTAGAAGGTATTTAACATAATTACATAGCTTCAGATTGTATAAACCTTGTACAGTTCAGACAAGTACAAAATTACCTCACCAGCCTTGCCCCTTTTTTTTTTTATTTAATTGATTTGAAAAGCTAGAGAGGGCTGGATTTCTTAAACTGAGAAAGTTCAGAAAACTGTGGTAGGCAGGTGAGGTAAATAACCTTCTGATATGATTCAGACAGAAAAATAGAAGATTAAATCCATGACAATACAAATATAATCTCATTTTTGAGTTACATAAGACTGTTTAAAGTGGGTCATTAGTGTTGGGGAAGAACATGTTTTAATTTTCTGGGCTTTCCCCCCCCCCCTCCCCTTCCCACACTAGAGGGAATGCTTTCCTCTAGGGACAAAGACAGAACGAAGCTAAAAATATCACTTGTCTACTTTATTCTGCATCATGTTGCTTCAGTGGTAATCACTTGTTTGAGATTCACCTTCAGAGATTCTGCCTGACATATGGTGATGTGCATAATGAATATATGCAAACATATAGCAGTTTCAAATTCATTCTTTGCTGCACTTAGGTTTTAGTTCACAAATTGCTGTAATAATTAAAGAGATTTGGTAAGCATTAATCTTTGCACTTATGGGAAATTTCACCTTAATTATTTATTATTTGTGTGAGATGGAGAAAAAAAAATTAAGACCTGGCTTGAGAGCTGGGCTTCTCTTGTTTCCTAATTTCAAACGATACACAGGCAGATAAGATTTCTCTTTTTTGAAAGTACCACCATTTTCAGGGAGGTTAAGAAGTTGGATGTTGAGAAGTATGACCTGTGTGGCTTAGTTAGAGATTTTGGTTGGTGTTTGTTGGTGGAAAGTTTGGGGCTTTTGGGGGGTTGTTTTGTTTTGGGTTGTGGGGTTTTTTGGAATGGGGTGGGGATTGTTTTGTTGTTTGGGATTTTTTCAGCTACAAAGAGATCTTGGATAGAAAATGGCTTCTTCAGCAGCCCCTTAGAAATGAGAGATACAAAGGGGAAGTACACCTAGGTGTTCTCTAGACATCCAAAAATGTAAACATTAAAAACCTAGTTCTCTCACAAACTCTTATTTTATACTGTGTTTTGGGTAACTGGGGAAAGGACTGAAATACTCACTTTCCCACTCATAATGGGAACCATGTGATGGTGATGAGCAAGAACAACTGCTGCAAATCATGTTGAAGCTGTAGCTCTTCCTTTGGTACTCCTGGCTGTCAGAATTGTCATAACTGGTTGCCAGCAATGGGAGTTGCATCCACAAAATCCATCTTGCAGCTTCTGATGACTGAGATAATTTACTTTGAATTCCCATTCAGCAGCTAAGTCCTATCAATCCAGCTTCTTGTTCATCCTGCGTTTAGATTCTTTATAGGAGTTGACAGTAAAATTTTTCAGTTCATGCTGAAAATTACATGTTGGCAAATAAACAGGTAACCATTATAACACATCAAATCAGCATCTATTCAGCCTTTGTGCAGAGCCTTTGATCAAGTACTTGATAGTGAGTCATGATGTCAGTCAGTGTGCTGAACCAGAAGAGGACAACAGAATGATTGTGGGAGAGATTCCTGCAACCTTGATGGAAGAGCCAGTCTACGCAGCCTGAACTATGCTAATCAAAATAGCAAGACCAGCTTTGTAGCTGAAATAGCAAATTAATTATTGCCCTACTTAGTTTGCAGTAATGTCTAGAGGACACTGGGGTTAATTCCATGGGCAGATGTGAGGGGGCAATGACTTCTGGTTGGAGAAGCAGAAGTCTGCTGGCACAGATGGATTCAGAATAGCTCGTGTCTTCCTCACTTAAGCCTGTCACACTGAGAGATTTAAGCCATGCATACTGAATCACGTGTCCTGTGTCATTTCCATTTGTCAAATCACAGAACCATTTTCCCTGTCACTCTCTCCACTATTATGTCTCCACTGTGATAGTTTCTCATACCAAAAATGGCTGCATGAGTGCATGAACACTTTTGTCTGCTCTAAATTATTCTTCATGATCAGAAAGAGACTAAAAATTTGCTCATACTATGTTGTAAAGCACTATTTTGAAGTAAGAACAAAAGAGAGAAAGCTTTGAATGAGTTACAAGCAATAATGGTTCCCTGATATTTGTTGTGTTGTAGAATATTGGGGTGCACAGAGAAAGGAAAAGGAAGGAGTGAAAGCACATCCTAATTTGAGTTTAGGATGCGCAGATCCTTCCATAGTCGGTAGAGACAGTGAGGCTTTTGGGGCTGCTGCTTTCAATCACTCCCTAAAAGAGGGAGAAGGGCTAAGCTAAACATCTCTTTGCTACCAAAAGATACAATTTCTCCTTTTCATTTTCACCAGCTCTGATACGCACCTGACCCATCTGTTAGACAGCTTGGTTTGTGAAACAAGCAGAAAGCTAATGTAAGAAAAAGGCTTCTTTTGTTTTCATGATCTGAATCAGCTCGTGGAGGGATCTGTTGATTTGGCACATGTAGCACAAAGGGGGGTGTGAGACTCGGAGCAGTAGGATGAGTGTGGTGAGATTAGGCTGTTCCTCAGCTGGGAGCTGCTGGCTCAGCTCAGCCCTCTGCTGTGCCTGGACCCTCTCCTGGGGGACCAGAGCCCTCCAAGGGCCCCAGATGTCTTCACTGACTACAGAGTGACAAAATGACCCACTGCTTCCCCTTCTGCTCTGGTGGCAACAGTGGATGCTGTTGTCATCTTTGAATGTTAACGTTTCCTTCCTCTTCTTTCATCCTGTGTGATCCTGATTCTTTTTTTTTCTTTTTTTTAATTTGAAATCGGGAAATACAGTAGTCTTAGTAAATCTTTATACCTTGTTAGGTACACCATCAGTAAGTTAATGATGGGAGGGTTTCTGTGGCAAATAAAGCTAACTTTACCTTCTCAATTGTGAGGTATATCCAGAATTTCTGCTTTATGGCTATGCTCAAGAACAACACACTTGAAATATGCTGCTCGGTGAGAGTGTCCTGCCACACCTGTAGCCATGTCAGAGTTCAGTGCCAAGCCTAGTGAAGCTCCCTTTCACTTGTATCACATCTGGGTTCTTTGCCTTTTGGCAAGCAGTCACAACCTGATTTAGCCCTTTGCAGGCATTAAGCCCTGCGCTTAGACATCATAGCTCAAAAGACTGTGTCCAGTGTATGGTGTGAAATTAATCAAAAGGAAACAAAATTAATGACCTGCTGTGGTGCCATCCATCACGATATCGCTCAGCAGGTGTGAAATTAACTTGCCTTGACTGTGGATTAAATTGAACGGCGTGACGTGAACCTACAGGAACTGTTTCCATTAGTACTGGGGAACAAGTGTTTTTAAAGATTCCAGCTTAATGAACTGCTTATGCCATGCACTGGATAGTCTTATGATCATTTAACAGCATGAGTTTAGATTATGCTCCCTAAGAAGATCAAGTATTACTGTATCAGTAAAAATTGTTAAAGGCAGGCCACAGAAATGTGGTTTTAATTTCTATAATTACTGTGCACCAGATGGTGGATGTATACTTTTTTCCAGCATAAGTACTTCAGCTTAAATATAAGCAGTTGTGATCTTTATTTACAATTCATCAGATTTTAACCTAGGTGATAACAATTCCTTTGTTATGGCCCATTACGACGACCTTCAGAGAAGTATGTAGACAAAACCTCACTATTGTTTGTTATGGTTACAAAAAACCTTTTTTATTGGGTTTGTTTGGCTTATTTTTTTCTCCCAGCTCTTAGTTACGGTGATACCAAAACTACCCACTAACTTTGTTTTGGAACAAGTTATCTAATATTAGACTATGTACTTACAACATTTGGTAAATCCTAGTTAATTTAAGAGCAATGCTACAAAGATGCAAAATACATTACAAGTTACTAACAACTTGAGAGAAATGAGGAAAATGCAGGAAATGTTATTCCCAATTTCAATCTAAAGATCCTGATATTCTGCCAACTATTTTCTTCTGTCCAGTCCTATTTGCTTATGTATATGCACTTTTTCCTCCATAGTTGCTCTGATAATTGTTTTTCAAAGGACCTGTTATCATTGTTGTGGAAGCTTTCTTTGACTTCCAAGTTCTTAGTGGATTTTTGCTGAATATGCCCAGAACATCGTCCTCTAGAATGTTCAGAGTCATCTCAGCCCTTTGGAGAATGCCTGGTGTTTTTGCCCTTGGCAGAAAATAAGTCATGTATGGGTTTGTTGGTTTGTTTTTTTTTTTCTTTTTGTCTGCCTGCCCTCCCACTTAAATTCTGAATACACATTTCCAAGAGTTAAGGAATTTTCATATTTGTGATTACGAGGAGGACTTAGTTATGACTTGCATGGCAGCTTTCTTTGAAGTAGGACTGGCGTGCAGCCATTAATACATTTTCAGGATAAGGTGTCCACAGTATATTGGCACACACTTGATAAACTGGTCTTTATAAATTGATTCATTTGACCTCTTATTAAAGGCTCTCTGTATTTTACACATGCAGCACTGTTTTGTTTCAATATTGTTGATAAGAAAGATGTTAGGCTAGTGAAAGTTAATTAATTCTTTATGGTTGTTGTAACAAAGTTCTGTGGATTTTGTGTCAGAAGATAATTCTGACATTAGCGTTAGTAAGATGGGGTATAACATAACAAATGTGGTGTAACTACTGAGAAATGTTAGGGTTGTTCTAGAGTTGCCCCAGTCAGGTCCTGTGCCACTGGCAGGATTTTCTTCGAGGATAAACCCGTAAGTAGTTGCTCTAGGATCGTGGGATCAGTACTGTTGGAACTGAAGAGCTCTGCAGGCCTTTTGGGCAGAGCTGACAAGATATTTTAGAAGTTTCTTCTTTCCTTGAAAAGAAACATCAGCCTTGGTACCCATTTCAAAATGAGGAGGTAAGCAATTCATAGAGGCCTAATGCTCTGTAACTTTATAAACATTAGCGAAGTCCATCAAGCTTTTAACAGAGAACAAAGGTTAGGTGATTGCTATGTCAGTCATATTTCAGCTGGGGCTTTGAACCGCTTTCTTTCCTGCATTAGAAAATTATTATGTTGATACGAGTGTAAAGAAACTTACTCTTAAGGCTTTGATTGTAACACGAAGCTCTTTCAACCTTCCTTATATTGAAATCAACCCAGGGATACTGTGTTCAATTGCCTGCCTGCAGTTTGGGTTTTACATTACTGGGTTTATTTAATTGTACTCCTCCCTGCCTCTTGTTGATGGCTTTTATAGTTGCTTAAGCTTTTTTAATTAATTTGTAGCTCCAGGGGAGATGGGGAGAGAAGAGGAAAAGAAATAAGTTTACCTTTTTTTGTGGAACTTCTAGTTTTTGAAGACAAGTGACAAGCCAAGCAGGAGTGCTCTCTGACAGCTGTGACAGCAAGAAAATTTAACTGTCCTGGGAAACCTTTTTCTCAGCCCACTTTGGCAGAAAGAAGGCCTTTCACGCCTGTTTTCCATGACAGGCTGTGTAAGCTGGGTCACACAGCTCTTCCGCTGGGCCTTGCATTCAAACTGAGTTTGTGTTGGCTGGTTTTGCTTTTGCTTTATCCTCTCATAGCTGTAATATCCTGTCACGAGAGAGCATGGAGTGAAGGTTTCTTCACTGCAGGGTTTAATTGTTTTTTATGCATCATTTCTAGATTGTGGTATGAAGAGAACTCAGATTTCTCTACTTTGCCTGTAGCAAGAATGTGCAAACTTTGTCAGAGTTAAGCAGTGTGATGTTACATGCCTGTGAGTATGGGTTCCTGAGAAAGTATTTGGATTTGGTTGAAAATGGCTGAGAACTAAAATTAGCAGAGATGGTCAACTGCAAGTAAACTGATTCAAGGGAGAGAAAACCAGAACAAAGTCAATCAAACCCCCTGCTTGTTCAATGCCATTTGCACAACTGATATTGTGAAAGAAATGTCTGCTGGTTGCACCCCGTGTCTACAGAGCACTGTTCATGTGCCAGGTTATGCTGACAGTACTTTACTTTCTGATGGGCTCAGAGCACATGAGGAAGTGGAGATTTTGTCTACTAGCAAAGATGGGGCAGTAGCCACTGGTTAAATCGTTGGGCAGGGTTTGGTTGTTGGGGTTGTTTTGGATGTGGGGTTTTTGGGTTTTTTGGGTGGTTCTGTGTGAGGAGTGAAAACTTTGTTTGGCTTTTCTCATGACATTTTCTGTATTTTCTCAAACTGCAGTTGATAAATGTCCCTTCCCAAAGGAATTGCTGATCTGTAGACTTGTGACTGTCACTGTAACTCAGCCAGGGATAGACAGAAACTTGTTATACAAGAAGTCAAAAATGATGATATTTAATAAGAGGTTTATTCTGCATGGCAAGAATTTAAACTATTGTTTAATTAGCAGGCAAAACACTTACTTTGCCCTCTAGTTCGTTATGTGTTACGTAGGTTTATGGCACTGATTCATATAGCTTATTACAGCTCATAAATGTCACCATAAAATTAGTCAAAATAAAGAGTGTTGAAGTGTCTTGCTGCCATTAGCTACCCAGTTGGTTTGGCTTTGGTGACAAGTTTGTAGATAAAGCGTGAATTTTAGAGTTGAAGATGTCATAGGACTTGAGTACCATGCTGCTTTTCATTATGGAAAGAGACAGCCTCTATCTAAAAGTTGTAGCTGAAACTTATTTTCTGGTCATAGCTACTCCTTGCCTCTCCTTGTCAGCAGTGTCAGTCAGTGAACTGCACCAAGGTTAAAAGCCATTAAAAATTGTGATAATTGTCAGTAAGTCAGTGATGCCACTTCTGGGAACACTGTACCAGTGAGATGCTTTCATTGGATATTTGTGGTTTTGTCTGAATGGCAGTCAGTCAAGATGTGGAGCTTAACAATGTGAGCTGAAGTGGCCACTTCTTTAATAGTGCAGCTAATGACTTCCAGATGCAAATTATTGTAATATGCTCAAATACTTTACGTGGATCCTGGAGTCTGCATCTCAGAAGACTGTTGTCATTGTGAAAAGGAAACCAGGCTGTAGGAGAGAAAGTGATTTCATCATGTGTCTTTACATCAATAAACTTCAAAAATTGTCAGATGTTATGTACTGTTTATTATTTTTTACAGATAGAAAATAAGGTCTGGGAATGTACAGGGAAAGTAGTCCATGGCAGTGACAGAAGAACTGTCACCTGATCCCAGATCGTTTTAGGGAAACTAAAGCAGCCTGTCAGATAGCTTTTGTTTGTTTGCCTGATGGGGTACATTTAGAGATGTATGTCTTAAGTGACTGAAGATAAACTTTTTAATACGTATTTTTTAAAACTGTCACATTAAACCAGAATGTCACTTTTAGTTAGTCTCTGTTCAGAGGCAGATCTCCTCTGTTTTTAATAATTTATGTAGAAACTGTGTGAAAGATTTAAAATATGACAGCTCTGAAATAAGAAGATTGATGCTACTCTAGTGTGATCTGATTTGGATTCTGACCTAATTTCTTTTAGTTACTGATTGGTATAGGACTTGTGGGGTGCACAAGCTTGAGACTTTTGGAGATTACTGACTGATATTTTTAGGTTACCAGCTAATCCTGTTCGGGAATGGGATTTTCATCTGAAACCAGACAGCTCCTTAAATTCTTCCTGTTTTACTTTAGAATGACAACTGGAAATTGTACAGAAAAAGCAATGGATTGTTTGCTTATTTCACACTGTCTTGTGCTGTGGCTTTCTGCTACGTGATTATTTTCTACATGCACGTTTCAAAAAATGCTATTTTTCTTCAATATTTAAATAAAAGTAAAATCTTCCATTGAAGCTGTTAGTTTTGCACATGCTTTAAAAGAGGTGTGGGAAAACATTGTGTACACATTGCCCCAAAAATATTCTGAGCCTTTCAGTCTGGGTTTTTCTTACATTGCCTTGTAGCTGTTTGCAAAGCAGCCAGACTATAGATAAACTAACAAATGCAAATTCACACTTCCGTTTGCGTATTCAACAACTGTGTCCCATATATAAACACCCTCTTCCAGATGTTTTTCTCCTTGTTAGCAGTACCTTTCATGTGCTTGCAGCGTATTGCAGAGAGAGCCTTGTTCTTCAATCCCACACTTAGTGAGGGGTTGCCATCTGCTGTGTGTGTCTGTTTGAAAGGGAAGCATTTTGTCACCTGTTCTTGCAGATTGAGACCATAATGCTTTACCAGCCTTATTTATGAGGTCACCTCTGTGAATTTTTATTCAACTTTCTGAAAAGTGTAAGGAAGCAGAAAAATAAAGGCCATTGTAGCTTGAATGTTGGAACGTTATGTGGAGGATTTGAGCTCCTGTAGCTGTTTTGTTTCCTATTTCTATGCCCTTTATGATGGGAAAGGAAGCCAGACTGAGGTGGAGGGATGAGAATTTGCACTATAAGTGTGAGGTGTATGAGTAATATCATGTTGTATTGACAATATTGCTTAAACTGTGTGGGTTTTGTTGCAGGCTTGGCATGCTAATATTGATAGGCTTTGTCCATTTCAGTGAAAGGACACATATTGGACTGAGCTCCATGTAAACTTCCATGGGTACCCCTGCCCCAAGTTTTACTGCCTCAAAAGAGCTCTTGCAATGCATATGCTGTGTACTGAAACCTCTTCTATTCCCATTGCACAGAGAATTCCCCTAATGGCTTGGTGAGGTCTTTATCTGCTGGAAAGAGGGCTGAAGTGCAAGGGAGGAGAGTAGGAGGATGTCACATTCGTGTGGGAGATGTCGTGCCTGATGTGACATCCCTGCATCCTAGAACCCAGTTACAGTCATGCTCCTGTCTTCTGAAGGCAGAAAAGGTGCAGCCCTGGGGGCACTGTTAGCAGTGAAAGACAGAAACCAGGTCCCAGGAGCTCTCCCACACAAATCAAGATGAACTTTGCAGGGCTTTTTTCCCTGTGTTGCCTTCCACAGCAACTCTTGAGAGTTATTGAGGGTGTGTTTAAGGAAGAAATCAATTCAGCTGCTGTTCTTAAGCAGCTCTTGGGGTAGATGGAGCACTATCTCTCACTGAGGCTTTATGTGCCGCTTTTGTCCCTTCAGAACTGCCTTGACAACTGTCCACGTCTACTTCCTTTTCTTCCTTTTCCCTCCTATTTCCTCTCCAGTTCCCATGTATCATTTGTTTTTTTTTTTTACTCCCACAATATAGAAATAAATAATATCAGATATCTGCAGAACTTGATTGACTTGTGTTTCTTAAATCTGAAAAAGCTGAAATTGTAGTGATTTGGTAAACTTACTTAATCATTTGTATGAAGCTGATCTGAATATTATATAAATCACACAGAGCTTCAGCTTTCTGCTCTTTACTTACCTGGCAGCAGTCACATGGAAGAGACAATACTGCCTAGATACTCAAGTTCTTTGGATAATTAATCTACTTTATTTTTAATCACACAACTCAGATATTGAGGTATCAAAAGGAGGCAGTTTGTGGGAATGGTTTTAACTTAATTTGTATGTGTATGCATGGGAGAAGCACATTCATTACACTAGCAGAGACTTGTATCTGATTTAAGAGGTGCTAGTCAAGTTTTACTCACTTTCAGCAAATTCCTGAAGAGTGCATATATACATGATACTTGGTAAACAGGCATTTTAAAGCAGAACTTTGAAGTCTTACTCATAAGGCAACTCAGACAGACCAGAATCCTCTTCTGAGGATGAAGGTCCCTGGAGGAAGGTCCTACTGAAAAGAGCCAGTGGGAAGATCTTTAGAAAGGGGCCTGAATTTAGGTGTACTGTATTCTGGTGTTGCCTTATCTTAAATATGAGAATTGACCAAGCTTATCTTTAATCACTTGGGATGAAAGTAGATGCTTTTCATGCACTTGCTTAATGATATTTTGCAGTGTATTCTGGGACTATCTGGGAAACAGAATGGGCTTGATAGTAATCTGCATAAAATTTCATTGATAAAATGCTGTAATTATGGAAAGCTGTTGGGTGGAAGAATGTCTATAGCTCTCCTTTCTTTCATACTGGAGATACAGTTCTTTCAAAGCATTTTCAAAAGACTTGTATCATTTACTCGGATAAAGGCAGCCAAGATTTGAGGCCAAAATACATTCACTTGCATGTTAGAAATTGTGTTGATGAAGGAATGCTTATTGCTTGGAGGAAAAAAAAAAGGTTTTGCAAGATTTTAATTGCTTTTTCTAGTAAATGGTTGCAAGAATTGTAGTATTGGCTCCAAAATTCTTTATCTGTATGGGTTGTTTCTAAAAGCCAACTGTGCATAAATCAAGTAAAATGCTTGGAATAGATATTTGAAGCGTGAAACTTATTAATTTATTCTTTGAAGTTTTAGTAAGCCTTTAAAAGCCTATATAGTGTGCCAGCTTGGTACCTTGGACTTTGTCTCCAATGTGTATTTCTCATTTGGTTGACTTTTACTGCTGGTTTTGTTACTAACTCTGGGTTTGGCTACATACAGACTAATGTTGATGCTGTTCTTACAACTGTGTTGAAAATATTTCACTTACAGCAGATCAAGACAGGCAAATGTAGGCTTATGGTAGTAACAGTATAATTCTTCAAGTAACTGTGAGAAGCATTAAAATACCTTGTTTTTTCTAAAACACCTTCACAGTTAAGAACACAGTCGAAACTGTAAATTGTCCTTAACCTCTGAGTCATTTTATGCTTAGCATTTTATGTTATTCAGTATTTCAAATACCATATCAATGGGAAGAATAGTATTTAGTTTTTCACAGATGATGCCATGCTAACAGGAATATTCACTGAATTGCTGCTGCAACGTTTACGGACACTTCTAGAATTCCCATGTTAATGTGCAGCACTTTGGGTGCTGTGTCTGGTTTGAAGTGTTCAGGTTTAAGTGGTTTTCCACTCTGTCAAAATGAGTTGCCTTACCTACTTAACTTTTGACTGGATAAGTTATACCTGTTAAGGGGCTGGAGCATCTGGCTGAGAGAGCTGGGACTATCCAGCCTGGAGAAGAGAAACTTTGAGGGGATCTTATTAATTTTTATGAATGTCATATTGGGGAGGTGTAAAGAAAACAGGGACTGACTCCTCTTGAAAAGACGAGCTGCTTTAAGATAATATTTAAAGATAAATTTGCTCTACATGTCTCTTGTATATTCCAGATACATGCTTGTGTCAGTGACTACTATCACAAACCTTGTAGTATTTATTTGAATTACTTGAATTGTGTGACAGACTTAATTTAAAAATTATTAATTCCTCACAAAGCCAAATAAAAACTTTACAGCAATGGAGAAAAACGTGATCTAAATCTGAAACCAGAACACAGATATAAGGCCTTCTTATATTTTAATAGGAAGTTTTAAAGTAGAAGTATTGAATGCGTGCTGGGTGAGATTTATGTGACGGTGGCTCAGTGTGTCAGTAGACTAAGGCAATTAAATACTTAGGAGTGGCAAGGGGAGGTCAACTGCCATTTTAAAAGCTGGATATGAAATCCTACACTGTCAAGAGTAGTCTTGCTTTTATGCAAGCTACCACTTAACAGGTGTTGGAAAACAAGGGTGCTTTTTGTGTTGAGAAACAGGATGTTCACGTTCAGCCGAGCGAATGTTTTTTTAAGAAGTTGAAAATAGTTTTGTGGGGTTTTTTCCAATCTTATTTTTCAAAACCAGAGCTTGAAAGAGCTGCTCAGTCACTTTGCAAGGCTGTAGCAATGGGTCATTGCCAGGCACTGCAGTAGGGGTTAAGGATGATGGAGAGATCAGTCACAATTCTGGAAACAGAATTGTAAAGAGAGAAATGCTGATTTGGGGTCAAATGTTTTCTTTTACTTCTTCAAAGGAGTACATTGTTAATGATCTTTTATAAAAAAATACTTAAGTGCATTCAGTGGGTGGGTTAACCACTCGGTGTATTATGTTTTATTTTCCTAAATGAAACTATCTGCTACTTTCACTACTTAAGAAAAAAAAGAAAAAATAAAAAAAGGAACAAAAATGCATGAGTGGAGGTGATTTTACAGTAGTTTTCATTTTCTCTGTACTGTAAATGAATGCACTTTCACTTTGAGTAACATCATTTAGATGGATTTCTGAGTGATGGAAATTATGCCCTCTTAAAGTGCTGCGAGCCATGATGATTTATTTTTTTTGTAACTGACAAGTTCACCTCTAAACCATGTCCCTAAGAGCCATATCCATGTGACATTTCCATCCCTGAGGAATGGTGGCTCCCCCACTTCCCTGGGCAGCCTGTGCCAGCGCTTGACAACCCTGTCAGTGATAACCCATTCACCTGCTTCTACTGTTAACTAAATCTACTTCAGTTTGCAAAGGATAAAAGGATTTCCAAGGTTTGTCTTCTCATCTCTTTCTCCTTACCTTGACTGCAGCCTGTGCCGGGTCCCTGTGGGCTGTCACTGTCACTGTGCCATCAGCTGTGCAATGCTGATGAGTTTTAAGGAAGCACAGCAGCAGTCCCTGCCTGCTGCAGCCTCTGCAGGGTCCTTACCAGGGTCCTTATCAGGCTTGTCCTGTGTTCAAGAATGCCACGTTTCTTAGCAATGTGAACTCCAGAAACAGCAATAAATTCCCTCGCAGGGGGCCCAGCACTTTGGTGCAAAAGTCCTGGCTGTGATGTCTGTATTTATTGAATTTATTAAGATTCCGCAGGACCCGAGGAAGTTGTAATGCTGTTAGGTCTTCAGGTTTGAGTGCCTGACCCAGACAAACTTCTTCTCAACTAACTGGAGACAGAAATGTGCAGTGTTCCTAAACTCTGCTGTCCCATCTGCCCATCTGTCCCATCTGTGGGTTAAATGTATGTATGTGTGGAAGGTCAGTCTGTCCTGCCTATGAGCCACATTTTTATTCCATCTGTTATTGTGAATGTTCTGAAGATGATGCCAAGAAAGAGTTTACTAAATATATACACTTTTTATGGGAATAGATAGTCCTTGAACTGATCAAGTTTTTTTCTGAATACCACAATTAAACAGATTTTGACCACCCTCTCAAAAGTCAAGTGCTGGAAAATGACTTCATATATATATATATGTGTATGTATGTATGTGTAATATTTCCATTCTCTTCAGATTCTTCTTCATTCATTATGTTAGACTATTTTTCTATATAATGTATTGTATATTATTTTTATTAATATAGAATATCTATTATGAAGGTATTTATATTCATGACATAAAATATATAAAATGCATTACTATAAAAATATCTTAAATTCAGGTTCTGAACTGACGGAATATAACAAGCAGACCTGTAAACTTTGATTTCTTATTATGAGGAATATTTGGAATATGTAAAGCTTAAAATGCAGGTCTCTTAATTTTTTCCATGTTTAAGCAAATCACAAAGAGTAGCTGAAACGATAACTTTCAGTAACTGTATTCAAATCTCAAAGTTTTCTTATTCTCATGAATTCTTGTTACAGCTATGATATATATTTCCAAATGTAGCAAGTATAATATTCCAAATCCTAAAGGAATTTTTTTATTTCCCTCCCTCTTTAACACATTAAGAAGGATGCAGGGAGGGAGAAAAAAGAAATAAGCTGGTGCTGAAAGATTCCAACCTCACTCCTACTCTTTTATAAATTACTGTTAGTATTCCTGTCTCCATGTGCGAGCCCAAGGTCTGAGCTTGAGGTTTAAACTATAAACAGAGATGAGACAATTTTGTACAGGAATAAATGTGCACAGATGGGGATAATCAGAAGTGACTTAAATGTGTGGGCTTTTCTAGAGGTGCCAAAAGCCCACCACACCACGCTGACGTTGATGGGGACTACAGGTGTGAATTATGCTCAGCCATACCCCGAGTGTGCTTTGGAGAAGGTGTTCAGACACCTACAGGAGTACCCAGGAGTGTCTCATTAAGTGCTGTGGGAGTTGGGTATTTGGGCGTGTTCATCAATCTCTGAGATGCCTCTTTGCATATTTATTGAGATTTCTTTAAAATTCTTGCTGTGCTGTTGACAGTTGCCATAATTAAAGTGAATTCTCCTTTTTTTCCCTCTTTTTAGAGCTTGTCTTATAGTTCTCAGTTAATTAAAAGAAATCATAATGTTGTGGGCTCAAGGGTAGAAACAAGAAAAACTTTCAAGGACAGTCCTTTGCATAATACGAAGGATTTCTCTAGGATTCTTTAACCTGTTGGATACATTAAAATTCAGGAAGAGGACCTTTTGTGCTTTAAAAGTCTTAATGATAAATGCAAAAAGAAGCCTTTTTAAAATAAAAACAACACTTCTGTAGATCCACCTCTGAGACATCTATTCTTTGAAATTCAGAAGGAAAAATATTTTGGAAACTGTTAACAAATTCTGAGCATTTTTTTATTGACAGTCATCTGGCATGACTGACAAAAAAACCCTTATTTTTCTTTGTGTTACTTCCATTTAAGG
Organism: Melanocharis versteri; assembly: GCA_013397845.1. Taxonomy (NCBI): domain Eukaryota; kingdom Metazoa; phylum Chordata; class Aves; order Passeriformes; family Melanocharitidae; genus Melanocharis; species Melanocharis versteri. The sequence goes on from VZTG01001078.1 coordinate 770,954, forward strand.
CACACTTCTGTAGTAAAGGAAAATGTTGGTATTGGCAGAGATTCAGAATTTTTTCTCTCTCCTTAATAGTCATAGTGATTAAATGTGGATAGTAACAGAGCTTTTTTATTTAAGAAAAAGACCTGTAAATTAGTATTATTTTTGCAATGACATACTCTTGCATGTAATTCCTATATTGCACAGTAAGCCTCCATTAAGCTAACAAATCAAATTTCATGTTCTTGAAGTCATTTTCATCTCCGTGCCCAGTCTTTCCTAGCCACAGTATCAGCCTCTCTTTCCAAATTCTGAATGTGAGAATATTAAAAAAACCAAAACAAAATCCCCCCACACAAAAAAAAAACCCAAAAAAACCCCAGCAAAAACCAAAAAAAACCCCAAGCAAAACGAAAAAAAAGAAACCCTAAGCATGAGTCTTGCAGAGTTTTGACACACTTTCTGTGAGGTATGGCCATTTTCATCCTGTCGTGTAGCATAAATGTTTTAACAGGCAAACACACCTCCCCCCTTTCTAATCTCAGTTGAGTGTAAAAGGATTTTTCTCTGGCCTCGCTGTGCTGCCAGCTCCCTGAAGTTCTGGATTTTCCTGTGTACACTGGTCTGACCGTGTTCCCCTTGCCAATTGCTTGCTCCGCTCCTGTTCCCCCACTGAAACGTCATCATTTTGTCTTTACATCCCTGTCCCCATCCTCCTCCCCAGCAGGGTTTTCTTCCCACCTTCCCAGGGCCACGTGCTACCCACGGTAGGTTTGCCTGTAGACAGAGACTCAGTGAAAAGCATCTTTTTGCTTTCTGCCTTCTTCCTCCCTTACACGGTTGAGAAATCTCCCTTTAATCTCAGCAAAGCCTCACCGTTCTCAGATCTCTTCTGAAAACTCTGCTTTGCTCTGTGATGGCCACAGGACAAAAAGGAAATGAGACTCTCACTCTTGTTAGCAACACTTCTTGAGGTTTGTTTCTTTGTGTGTCCAGACCATCCACTCATTCTTATCTCTTTTTGCATGGCTTGGTTGCTGGGCGTGAGACAGATCTTTGTCCTTGGTAGCAGAGAGACCAAGGTCTCCTGATCGCTGAGCAGGATTTGCTGCAGTGCAAATACCAGTCTGGAGAGGTAGGTCTGGCTTTAAAAATCCTTTCTGTACGACAGGAGGTGTTCGCTGTGTACCCCAGTGAAATCCAACATTTGGCTAGGAGGGAGCTGTGGTAATTTTCTTTTAGTTTTTTAATTGCTTTTGTTGTTCTGTGGCCCATACTGTATTGTCCCGTTTGATGCATTTAGGTACCTAGAGCCTGACTTTCCAGACAGAAAAATACACATAAGGGTTGTAACTTGACTTGTGAAAAATATAGTCAGAATTGTGGGGCTTTTGTGATTCACGGGAATTGCATTTACATGTTTATATTATTTTGCATCTACGTGTTACTTGAGCTGTGGTGTGTCCTTGTAATTTCATTTTATATATTGATTTAAAACCTCTGGACAATTTAGCCTTTAACAATACTACTGGACAAGCTAGTTTTTCCCTCCTGCTTTAATTGAATGCTTAGGTCAAATGGAGATGAATGTATTGTCTGCGTTACTGGAATTTGTAACCAGCCTTACCTTCTTACAAATTTTATTAATTTTATTTTCTTTTAATTCTGATTTTGTTGTAAATGGTAGATAAGATAATGTGTTTTGTTGAAAACTAGGGGTTGCTACTTTTCTTCCTTGCTTCAATTCATTCCTTTTTTCTTTAGGTTTTGTTTTACTCTGTTTTAGCTGGCCCCATTTATTTCCTTTTCTTGAAAAATTGCACAACAGGTATTTAATTTAATACTCTTTCCAAACCTGAGCTTCTGAAACTTTCTTGTCATATTGCAATAAAAAAAAAATTCAGGGAAGGAGGAAGAATAGAAAACGTTAGTGAGTTTATTTTTATTTAAAATAAATCAAATTCAGTGGATGACTGGTTTTTTTTGTAGTTATGCAACACTAAATTTAAAAATGAATTCTTGTCAAGGTTCTTGAATAAAAATTGTGGGGTGTCTTGGCGCCTTTCTCTTTTTGAAAGGGAAAAGCTCTCAGCTCTTGTTCTTTAAAAACTACTTCCTTGGAATTGGCTGTCGTGTGGAGAGGTTTTTTGCTAGTGGTTTTGCTGACATTTCCCCAAGTCTTGCTTGCTTGCATTTTTAATCTTCCTGATGTTTATTTGCTTGCAGTGTTCGCAATGTCACTTCAGTTTTGCTCATAAAACTTCTTAGGCATTTATCTTTCACCCACTGCTAATGTTAGATCAGGGTTATTTGTGGTTCCTGCTTTGTCCTTCAGACTCCTTCCTTCTCCCTATCTTCTAAAAAGATTGAAATGTTGACTTTAATGGGGAAAAATGCCCATCTACCAGGTTTTTTTCATTATCATGCAGTCTTAAAGATGGTATTCCTCTGTATTTTTGTAAAGCAGATTTTGCAAAAAGTCCTGTATGGGGATTTTTCTTTAATCTCTATATATACATATGCAGTATATGTTGTGTACGTCTGTCAAAAATACATTTATTAATTTTTGCGCCCCGCTGAATGTATTATTCTAAAGTGATTAAAATGTTCCTATTTGACTGTTGAGAGTTGCCTCAGAAATGGCTGACCTTTAGGGAAGAATGAGATTTTTTTTCTAATGAAGTTTTCGCTCTAGTGCATAATAATGCTTAAAAAACTAAATAATGGGAATTGCTGCTTCTACAAAACTCTGCCAAGTACCAAGTATTTGGTGGGTTTTTCTTTTGTTGGATTTAGAGTCTGAAGTTCAGATGGCATATAAGCAAAGGCGAAGAAGAAAAAGATGAGATATTGAAATCATACTTGATTAAGAAATTTGAAAAATGTGATATGCAGCAAAATCATTCTGTTCTCTAGCAGTGTGTTCTTCTTGGTTTGTGCTTATATAAAAATGCAAAAAGGGTGTTATGCAAGGGAGTGTTTCTTTGCTTGACACTCACTACGCAGCCACCTGTTAAAACATGGATGATTCCCGGTGCAAGGTCTAAAGTGTGGCTGCTGGTGATGGAGCTTCTTTACCAACCTTCAGCAAGCATATTCTGCTGTTAGCAGAGTACAATTTGAAAGCCTGATCAAGTGAACACATACAAATTTTGGAAGGAGTACATGGGCTGGGAGGTGGTGGTGTGTTAGTGACAGACACTGAGCTGCCAGCTGACTCCTGTAAGAAACTGCTTAAACACGACTCTGCACAAGGGTGGGTTTAAAAACATCTCTTTTGGACATCTTCAGATTTCACAGTATCAAAAAAAGCCTCGTGGCACTCTTGTGCAATATTTAATGTGACAACACTTTACTAATGTTCTAACCTCAGTGTCAATAAATGTAATCAATTATGCATTGTCAGAGCATTGAGAAAAATTTTTTCTCAAAATAAATGTGGGGGAACTAATGGAAATTGCCAAAGTCTATAAAGGATGGTTATTTCTGTCTCTTCTGTCACCTGTGGTTGGCTGTGTGGGTGTGCAGTGTTTCTGATTATCTCTCCTGTGTGACTCTGTGTGTGAAATCTGTTAAAGAGGGTGGCTGATTTGGAACGTTTGAAGGTATTACTCTGAATTGTCACTGACCACATGGGAAGATGTTCACTGATTTATTTAAGTAATTAATGAGACCCTAGACCTTGGACTTCTTGAGCTGTAAATGCTTAGTATGTAATTTATACCAAATATTTTCACCATCCTGCATGTAGGTCTTGAACATGTTCTTGCAGCGTCTGTGGGTCTGTCTCCAGAATCCTCTTACTNGTGTAGGTCTTGAATATGTTCTTGCAGCGTCTGTGGTTTTGTTTTTGTTACCGTCTGTCTCCAGAATCCTCTTACTGCCTGTGAAGTAACATTAACATAGACCCATGATGTCTTATGCAAAGATAATGTTACATTTTGTCCCTGAGGACTACTGAAAGCTGTAGAAATTATTAAACTCGTGGATGTATATACATGTAGTGGAACAAACCCTATTTACAAAGGCTGGATCCTTATGGTTTGAATCGATGCAAGTGTTTGGAAGATAAATTGCATAGAGAGCTGACCCTGTGAGAAGTTAATTTTTTGGTGAAGTTGGTATATTGATAAGACTAATAGTAATATTGAGGAATAATTGTTCTGAACAACATTCCCGTTATCTTAAATATTTTATTCAGGGAAGGTGTTGAAATAGGAAGTTCTATTCACTGTTTGTGACTTTCTCATAAACTAAAAGCTCCACGTGTTTCTCACTCAAGATGAAAGTTCTAACAGCTGGAATGTATCAGGAAATAGCGATAACTTTTGACAAGCAAACTGTTTCCTCTATCAATAGTTAAAAGTCCTATTTGTGTATGGGAACGTATTAGTTATGCTTTGCCACTTGCACTTGTAGTCGCCTTTGTGTCTGTTGGCAAATCACTCACAATGTTGATTTAGCATTATTTCATGTTCTGTGGTTTCTTGGTCTTGCCTGACCCAGTGTATTCAGCCATTCAGTCTGTGTGGCCCTTGTCTGTCAGGCTGCTCTTTTTAGTACTTTTTCATCTGCGTAACATTCATGTCCTTTACTCTCTCAGACTTGCATTTAAATGTTTTCTTACCTCATCTCACTCATGGCATTTTTTTTTCTTCCTCCTTCCTCACCTTTCAGTTTCTTTACCAGCTTAATATTTTGTGTTTCTTACAGGGATTTCCCTACTCATCAGATTTTCAAGCTTACCTATTGTTTTCTCTACAACTTTCTTCTCCTATCTGCCATTCTGAAACTTCATCTATTACTGCAGCAGTGAAATGCTGATGACATTTGCAAGTTCTTGTTCATAATTAAAAGGAAGAGCTTAGCTCTGTTTTCCTATTGATGATATTATTTATCTGTAGTCTGTTGCACCTAGAATGTGTGAATACAAAATTTCTGCCTCTTTGATTTTGTTCTGTTCTGATTTCCCGAAGTAACAGGGCTCTTTCAGTCATCCAGCTTTGTCCTTCATACTTCCAATTCCCATTGGAATTTCAGTCAAACTTGTGGTGAAATTTCTACAAGCTTTCTGTGAATCAGTAGCTGGCTGAGAAAGCCTCTGCTTCTACAGTAATGGAAGACAGAGAATCAGGAAAAAAGTAAAAGTGGTGGAAAAAAGTAAAATGCAGAAAACAGAATTGGTATTCATCTTTGCAGTATTTGCATTTTGTTGTAATGGTTAGGGGGCTGTATGGAGCATACCTGGTGTGGGCAGCCTTAGCAGGTTACAGAGCTGCAGGAACTCAAGAAACCCTTTTAGGTAAAGTGACTGCTCTTCAAGCATGAGCCGAACTGTTTTCAGGTGTGTTCTGTCTTAGTAAATCTGCAGTTGTGTGCTGATCTATAACCAGAATAGGAAGCGATAACCAAAGGAACGATAGGGATTTTGTGTTTCTTTTTGGCCATTAACATTACAAATTGCACTTGAGAGAATAACTACAAGCAATTGATTTATGAGTTTACTTCCTTGGCAATTTCCTTGATGCATATCTATGACATGAATGGGTTTGGTAGCTCCGAGAAGTTTAACATGTTCTCAAACATAGGTTTTGCATGAGAGATGCTTTTGGAAGTGAATTGATAACTCAGCTAATAACACTTTGATATATATGTATATATATAAAAAATTGAGTACTCTTGGAGAGCACAAACTGAGTTGCTCTGAAATGAAAGTATTCCCGGAATGCAAGTGATGTCCTTGAACTGTTGGTATTTAGTATTTAAAACCAGATTAGATACAATCCACAGTACTGTCGTCCCAGTGCTGACACCCACACCTCTGAGCTGAAATGGTTTTGGTGTGAATGTCACATCCTCAAAACTTGTCGGGTTCTTTTGCAGATGTACTCCTGTTCTGCTGTGGTATTTGCTCACATAAATAGAGATTTCAAGAGCTGAGGTGTGATTCTATGTCTATTAAAGACAGACCTCTGGCTTTATTTTCTGATTTACTTAAGGACAACTTTCTTATTTGAGTATAGCTAGAACCGTGGAGAAGGAAGAGGAAGCTTATGACTGCTCAAGCATGCAATATTGTAAATAATTAAATTTTCCAAGATGTTAACGTACATTTACTTTGAAACTGCATTGCAGGGTGAATAAAGGTTTGCTTTCACCACTGAAAGTGAAGCTACTTTTGCTACCAAACCTTGAATGAGAGTATTGATAATAGCTTCAACAAAGCATGCTTTGGAAAGGAGGCCTTTCTAGTAATTAAGATTATTTATAAAAAGCACTGAGGCATTAAAGAAAGTTCATTACCCAAACCATTACTGCACTGTGGACCAGAACCAGCAGATGAAATAGACTTTTTGAGTAGTAGCTTATCACTATCTAGAGAAACTGAAAGCCTGGGAGTGAGAGAGGCTACAAAGGAACGTTGTTGTTAATGACAGGGTACAAGCAATGAGGAGAGCTTAGGGGGTTCTCTATGCATCCTTTAGTACTGTGTTGTACAAAACTTCAGATCAGAAACCTGTGCTGCTTGCTAGGACATTTTCACATTATTTTGTATCACGCTGGTGGAGTTGTGTGTCCTCCTGCCTCTCCCTCCCTAGCAGTAGTCTGAAGAAAAACCACAAAGTCCTATTACTGATTCATTTTCCTTATGCTGCCTGTGCCGGCTGTTTTCTACACGTCACTTCTTTATTTTTTTTCCCCTTTAGCTTTGTAAGAGCTACAGCTGAAACAGAGCTATTCCTCAGAGTTTGCCAGTACAAGTTGTTCTACAGCTGTCTAGGGATGCTGAAGGAGGGGAGGCTGTTTTCCACCTACTCAAAATAGTTCAGAAGCTGTGCCCTGTGATAAACTAAGTACGGCTCATTCGTTTGCAGAGGAAACCTGTGTAGTTTGTTAGATCCTGCAGATGATTGGAAAGCTGATGCCCTCCCAGCAGTGCAGTGGTTACAGTCAGTGACGGGTTACAGTCAGTGACAGGTTAGAATGTGGCTGTGCTTGCCCTCACTGGCTCTCCTTTGAAAATACTGTTAGGGTCATGGCCACGCCATTCAGTATTTGTCGTATTTTCTCACAAAGCTTTAAGATTCATAGCAGCATTGTGAGAATCATGTGCAGAGGGGTTTTGTGAAGGCTTGTGTTATTACTGTTTTCTTATGGCTGGATGGATCAGAACTGTGTAGAGAGTGAAACTTTCGTCTAATGCTTCCTCTGACATTACTTTCAAGCTCTTTGCTCTAAAGTTCTGTCTCCTGTGACTGTAGGTTTCTAACCAGAATTCACTGCACGTGTACAGAACTCCATGTATGTCCCTTTAAATATTTTGACATCTCTGTGTGACAAATTGTTGCTACTTACAAAGAGAAATAAGACACACTGGCAGTTTTCATTCTTTCATTTCAATTAAAAGTGCTTCCCTAATCTTTGGTGGTATCAGCTGTTCAGAAATACTAGTGTTAACCAACAGGATATATGCAGGAAAGAGGTGAAAATATTTTGCTGCCCTACTAACTTTTGAATTAGATATGACGCAAATTACAATTTCATCCTTTCAATAATAAAGAAAAGGTCTTAAATGCAGAGTGATGGAATAATCAGCAGCACTGTTGCTTCCAAACAGGTGACAGTGTTGAAATTTTAATTCCATTAAATTCTGTGCTCTGGAGATGCAGCTTGTACTTTCAGCCATTTGTCTAGCCACATAAGCTGGAATGTGTTCAACATGCTTGCCAAGAACAAATCCATTGGAAGAAATGTTATACTTTGACCCAAGTTCAAGAAATTCTAAAGCAACAAAAGATATTTCTGAAGACTTATTTCATGTTCAGCTTAGCTGTTTACTTTTTTGTCCTCTCTGTGATCTGATATGCACTTGCTTAATAGCATGCACATAAAAATTTTCTATACGTTTATTTCTGCTTTCCTCTGTTTTACTATGACTGTGCTGTTTTTTCTCTTGGTGTTTGTCCTTTGCAAAAAGTTTGTGTGTAGAATCCTGGAGCAACAATTAATTTAAACCCAATTTAATGAGAATTTATTTTTGTTTTGATTATCCACAATTCCCAGAAAATGGTAGAAAATTCAAGGAAGTTAACTCTTTTACACAGATGTACTTATGTTCTTATATTCTTTGTTTTCTCTTTTTGAAAAATCTTTAGATAAAGTGTAGTGAGTATTTTGAGCATAGACATGTTTGGATCTTTCCTTAGAACTTGTATTTATTTTTGGCTGGCTGTCTGGGGTCCAGCACAATTGCTGAAGACCACATTTAGCATGTTGACCATGGATTTGACAGGGGATGGTAACTGGGCATCCACATTGATGAGAGCTTTCTTGCTGAATACAAAGAAGGTTTTGACTTTCCTCTGAGAGCTGGACAGAGCTCCTGTTGAGAATTGCTTGTTTTTCCTCTTGGACAGACCACAAGATGTGATGTAACAGGCTGATTTGTGGTTAATAGCAGTGGGTGAGATTGGAGCCTGGAGTATCAGCTTGATGCAAGAAATGAGCTAATGGATCCAATCTCTATATAATAAACTTAGCTGTTCTTGGAGTGCCTCATAATTTGGTTGCTTTGATTATAAGCTGAAGTTAATTTTATTTTTCATTAAAAATAAATAAAGTTTTCTGCACAAGTTCATAGCAGTGCTTGCAGCTCTTGCTGCCACAGGTACCCTGTGCCCTAAAGAAAAGGGAGAGCATTACCAGAAGCACACACGGGATTGCTGTGTAGGAACCAAGGACGTTTTGCTCATGACTCTGGAGATCATCCAGGTAATCTGAAAAGAGTGAGGCCCTGCTTCTCTGCAGGTGCCATGGTTTTGCCCTTCAGAGGACAAGTGTCAGATGTAAAATTGAGAATGACAGAAGAGGATGTCATATATTAGCCTTTGACTGAGGGGAGTTGCAGGGAGGGGAAGAGAAAAATGTATGTACTTTATCCACACTAGAAATATGATAAAACTTATTGGTCATGAGTCCTATTTTTAAAATTCATTAAAATTAATGAAGTAGCTTAAAGGTTTGTTTGTGCAGTGGGCTTCAGGGACTCTTGAAGCCATGAAAGCAAGTTTTGGGGATACTTATTTCACTGGTTTTAGGGATTTTGTAGATGATGACTGAGGCTCTCAGGCTCTCTTAAGTAACTTTCTTGCAGGAAAAAAAAACCCAACCAAAACCCAGAAAAAACCCCAAAAACTAATCTCTCTTAATCTCTCGGTCAGCATGCTGACATTCCGAAGTGTTCTTTTCAGTGAGAAAATTCTATTTTGGGCATATGGTTTTAATGCAGCAGCAAGACGAAGATTATTAATATTCCCTGTCCTTTGACTGTAAATGGCTGTAAAAATGTACACTGCTTTTTCCTGTTCAAGGTCAGGAACATTTCTGTTTTTCTGAAGTTCATTGAAGTCCTATTCCTAGTCATAACATTCATTCAGTTTATTGAAAGAAGATGAGTTTAGTTTGTGGTTGTGTTCTTAAATGCATTGCCTGGAGTGTTTCTAATCAGTGAACGGTATATGTACCATAAGGATTTCAATACATAAGGATTTTTCCTTATGGATTTTCCTCTAATCCTTTTTCCCCTTATCTGTTGTGTTCTTCCCTTTTCTACTCTTTCCTCCCTGAAATATCACAGTAAGCAAACAGCATGAAAAGAAGAACTTCAGATGGTTTAATTTTTGTAGGACTGAACTACAGCAAGTGATGTGCTAGGTAGAAAACTGGAAACACTTCAGAGTGCTCTGCAAAAGCACAGACCCACATGGGGGAATTCAGGTGGGATGCCACCCAAATTGTTTCTAAATGGGGGAATTTATTTTTGAAAGTGAAGGCAAGCTGCTTGCTGAAGATGAAAGTTTACTTGTTTTTATGGCAGCTTATCAGAGACTGCTTTCCCTTCCTTCAAGTTTCATCCCACCACCTCCTGCCAATTTGTACTACATGCACATGCACAAAATCAAACATGCCTCCCCAACCTAAAAAAACCCCAAACCTGGAGTATTTATACTCTTACTCTCCCTCAGTCCATCTGTCCTGCTGCTTCTGTTGTGACCCAGTGTTGTTTTGCTTTTCTCACTTCATGGGATTACATCCCAAATTGCCACTTCAGGCACAGTACATGGTGCCACATCAGCTGTAGATGGGTGGTGAGCGAGAAGACACAGTGACATCTCTCAGCTAGAAGAAGAGAATGGGTTGGCAGAAACATTGCTGAAAATAAAATTGAGCAGCAGAAGGAACAACAAAACTAAGACTCCATAATACAGTTAAGGGAAATGGTTTTCATGCGTTTATTTTCTATATTAAGGCAAGTGAATTATAAAATGTGTAGTTAGCAAAAGTATGTATAAATCTGTTATAGTTGTATGATTTTTTCAGCTATCTCTTCTTCCTTAGGAGCCTGTGAGGTGTGTAGGGAATATGTACAGCTTCAACCAGTTGGAAGCCCTCACCTAGACCTAGGACTTGTAAATCTGAGTTAGTATTATCAGCTTTGCTGGCATGATTCTGCTCCTTCCAGGAGGTTCTGTCACCTTTTCTATCAGACTTCTGCCTTTTATTGGACTGATCACAACTGAATGAAAAAAGTTTATTTTACACAACAAAAATGTTTTGAGGGGGCTTCAAATTTATCACTTGACCTATTGAAATGAATGTTCTTTTGTTTCTGTGACCCACTCAGGCAGGATACAGCTCTTGGCACCCTTAGCAGGTGCAGATTCAACCTTTGGTTCTCCTGCTGTCTGACCTCTGCTTTTTGCATTCAACATGGTCAGTGGCTGAACAGCAGCTAAACTGCTTCTGAACATTCAGTGAAACTGGGGCCCCTAAGTTTTGTTTAGATGTGTGGATGGTTTAATGCTAGTGGAGTATGTTCCCTAATGTGTTGGTTAATTAATTGCAGTGTCAATACTGGAGTCAAAATGTGTGTGGTACAAAGACACTTGACAATGGTATGAGCACACATCGTGTCTGAACGCAAGTAATCTTATCAGAAATCAGGCTGCTTTTTCACTTCTCTGATCCTTTCTTATCTTCTACCAACAGAGCATGTGACTGTTCTTTGATTTCACTTCCCTGCATTAAGTAGGAGGCCGTAGCTTATCCCGTTGTTAATGCTGTGGTTTGAAAGAAGGAAAGGTAGACTGAGCCTCCGAAAGGACTGAGGGAAGCCAACATCTCACAATCACAGCACGGATTGCACTGTTTCAGAACACAGATTGGCCAACTGGGGTGGGACATCTGCTGCGATATTCCCGCAGGAATAAACAACTGCAATACCAGGAAATCCATTAATTTGCATTCGGTTGGGGTATAGTGCACATCTGTTTAGGCAATGCAGCTGCAGTAGGAGACTGTGGTTAACATCAGGCTGGAATTCTAGTTTATGTATAGTGCAAGTTTGTCTGGCTTAAACTCTTAAAACGTAGCACTTCCAGTTTGGACTCCTTACTCCTAGAAAAGAGGTTTTAGAGGATTGCCTATTCCTTTTAGGATGTATTGCATCAGCTTCTGCATGAAGCCTAACTCCTGGCATCCCTTAGCAGAGGAGGTCTGGGACGTGGCAGGTGTTTTCACTCACCCTGTGTTTGCTGGCTGTAGCTCTGGTGTGCTGGCAGCCCACTGGGTTCACACTTGAGTTATCGTCAGCTTTTAGGTTAACACGCCCTTGGTAAGAATAGAGGAGGTTCACGTCTTGGTGTTTGTCCTTGGCTGGTCTGTAAGGACTTGTTCTACAGAATCAAACAGTTGCAAACTGCAGGGCAGCTTGCCCTCTTCAGGGAGCAATCTGGAAAATAGGTCAGTATTTTCATTAGGATCCTGAGGTGAGGGGTTAAGAGCACCTCTTGGAGCTGGTTGTGTTACAGTAACTGTGCAGAGTCAGGCAGGGTGGCATGAGGCTGCATCTGAATACACATTAGTTGTGTCTGGATGGATATATGTAAGAGGAGAAGGAGAGACTGCTGTCGTTGAAGGTTTAGAAAGCTGATGAAACAAAGCAGTTTAAAACCAGCTTTAAACTTTATGACAGAACTTGGGTAGATTGATATTCATTGACAATACATGTTACTAAAGGCTGGGTTTACTCTTTCCTGGTCATTACCATTGCACAGTCAAAGCAATTAGTCTGTAAAAGTCTCATTATAAATCGTGAGCAGAGGGTACCACAGAGCTGGTGCCATGGGTTTAGCATTGATGGCAAAGGGCCTTGATGAGCCTGTCACAGGTGCCTTTTCTTATTGTTTAGCAGTCTTATGCCTCCTTCTCAGCTTTTGCTGCTATTAAAAGAAAAGCAGGGGTTTTTTTTCCAAAATTCAAGGTTGCATCTCACCATTGACTAGTAATTGACCATCACTGAGTAGCTGACAGTTTTGGGGCCTCTCCTTTTAACCTGTGCCTGTATTTTCCAGCCATTGGTTCTTATCTCATGTCTAAGCTGTTTGCTGTAACAGGAGGCTCCTGGTACCCAGCTCTAGCTCATACAGTTATTCCTAAAATAATTTCTTAAGCATAAGAGGCCAGAATTTGGGACTTGCACGTTTGGCATTGGAATACAAGCCTTTTCCTAGCAATGGCAATACCGGCAGTACTGTTTTTACTGAGCCACGTGGTACTAAAATGCGTATACGTACGTTGTTTACTAGTCATGATGTGTAAGGTTGCTTATGTTTGAGTTTGTAACAAACTAATAATTAAACACCACTCAAAGTGCTGTTTTTATGGGTGCAAAAGCTTCTGCTTTGGCTACAGACAATTAAGGTTTTAGAGCTGTGTAGCTACTGATGAATGATGCATTCAACTGATGAAGAGTTTAATCTTGAGTACCCTGATTTAATCCTGAGTATCCTGAGGATAGTGGTGTTCCGAGCTTACCCTAAGTACCATTTCTAATATAGGTACAGATTGGACAGAGAATATCAAGCTGTTTATATGTACATACTTATAAAGAGACTTTGCTTAATCTCTTGTAGATGATTAATTCTCCTTCTTAAAAAGTGAAGAGGAATACGTGGCTATGTGCCACCAAAACCTGTTCACAGGAAGATGAACCGTTTGTACTCTATTTTAAGCATTTAAAAAAAACAGAGTAAAATCTTAAAGTGCTGAGAAATGTGTGGTTTGCACCTCTGTTGTACAGATCACTTTAATTAGGATACTTTTCTGAGATGATTCTTAATAGCGTGAGGTTTGTTTTGTAGCAATGACATCAGCATGGTAATGTTATCCTCTCTGACTAGTGAATTGACCAGCTGTTGAACAGGGGTTTATTGAATATAGAACAGAAAAAAATGTGTTTCTAATGAAGCTGTATGATAGTACTTTTAGTATTTTAAAATTCTTATGCCTGTGTAAGTGGGTGTAAGGTTAGCCCTTTTTCAAAGAAATATGTGAATCATTTTTGTTCAGGGTAGGGGCAGTTGTGTTTTAAATTGTGGTATGTTTTTCACAGATGTAACTAGTCTGTTTAAAAACAACCCCAAAAACCCAAACACCTGCCTACTACCCCGCAAAATGTTTCAGTTGTGGTGGGATTTTGGCTGGTTAGAGTTGAATTTGAGAAAGAACATAAAAAGGTGCTGTTTATTAGGGGTGTTCTTGCCTCATATATCCTTTCACTTTCATCCTGTTTTTCACACTTGGTGTTTAGTTTTTGTACATTAGCTGCTCTGACTAAGTCAGGAGGAATTATCTTCCTAACAGTTTCACAAACAAACTCACAACTATAACACCCAGTTTCCAGAGGGTGCTGGAATTATTTCAAGAGATGTCTTAGAGTGGGGCCACATCTTTCCAAAGCTTGAAGAAAAGGGCGTAGGGGAGGCAAAAAAAGCACCTGCCATACTTCAGAGGCACAAACAAATAAGGGTATCCATATCTTCTTTAAATATGTGCATTTGGAGACTAGACTAGGAGAAGGCCTTAGTAATTAACAGGATTACCTCCTTTGGGAACATTTATAAGGCGTGCAGGAGAATAAGGGAAATACACCACCACCTGAAGTTTTGTATGTCTTACTTGGTAAGGGCAGAGAGAGAACTTGTCAGTCAAAACCCTTCAGTGATTATAGTAGAAAAATGTGTGTTTATTGCTTCAGCTCTTGCTCATCTTAGTTATTAATTTCCTGTCAAAACAGAAATACACAGAGACATTTCTGTGCTGCTGTCTTCATGCATTGCACATCACCCCTTGATACCTCCTGTCCGCTGTCCACTTAGGTACCAAATAATGACTCATTACAGATATGTGATAATCATTACCTGGGGAATAGCTGTGTTGCAGTCCTTGACAGCTGTCAAATCTGGGATTAAATGTATACCAAAGTCAGTGCAGCTGGCCATGGAATCTCTGGGAAGCACAGGGACGCTGCTGTGCACTTTGTAAACCTCCATGGCCACCAGCAGTGCTGTAAAGTTAATTAGTTAAGTACATGTTGTTGGGCACTCATCAAGTTGCTGGCCACTGGAATTGCTTGAGGAAAAATAGGGCTTGTTGGTGATGTTTGGGTTTGGGGTTTTCTGTTTGTTCGTTGAAATAGTGGAGGCCATTCTTCCATCTGTTCTTTCTTATGGCAAAAGTTTAATATTTGCTGTCTACCTTCTTACAGTTTTTGAGTGGATTTAAGATTTATTTTTCTGTTGATAAACATAACACAAAAGTCAACAGCTCTGTTTAAGTAGATCATTCTCATCGTTCAGTGTCGTTATGCTGTTTTTTATACCCTTTTTTTCTGTTCTGGAACTTTAAAAAGCAGACTGTGAAATACTTGCATTTTTAATTGCTGTTTTTAATGTTAATTATGTTCAGAGGTTTTTTCCCCTAAACAGCTAGTCATAAACAATCATTAGCACTTGTCTGTTAAAATATGGTGGTGATAGGTTTACTTTCTTATTCAGTGTTTTCTGCTTCGCAAACAAGTGATAATTGGGGAAGAAATATTGACTGTTTAACCACAGATCTTATTGGTGTAGAGGATGCTGTCAGTGCTTATTTGAAATTAAGCCACTGAGGGAGTTCATCTTGAATACTTTAGATTTCTTTTTACAGTTATGATGTTGTTTTAAACTATGGGATTTTCTATATTTTATCCCACACAGTATTGCAAAAGAAAAGTAAAACTTTCAGCTTTTAATGGAATAACGATATTCTACTATTCAGTCAGACAAAAATATCTCAAGGCTATATGAAAGAAGTAAAATTTCTCCCTGCCATTTCTTGGAAAATTAACCGAAATTTATGTGGAGCAGCATTAAACGGAGTCCTTCATTTTCTCTGTTGAGACTGTTCATTTTCTTTACTGAGATATTTTCTGTGTGAAAAAAGTCAGCTTGAGGGCCTTACGATGTTTTTCACTGTACTTGCAATTAATTTCTCTGCCCCATTCCTCCTTAAGCAAAAGATGGCTGCAGATTGTTCTTTTAGCCACGTGAGTGCACGGGACAGTGTCTGCCTTGCCTGCTTTTAGTTTAAGTAATGCGCCTTCACTTCTGCAATCAATCTTAATCAATGATGTGAAATGTGCACACTCAAGACACGTTGAAGATAAGTGCTCTGAAGGTATTTCTGTCCTGCTGCAGAACTCCTGGTTCGACTGGATGCAGAAGATCTCTAGGGAATTTTAACAAGCAGGGAGCACTGCTAGTAGGCATCTGAGTAATTATCCTGTTGAAACAGAGCAACATCTGCATTATTTGTGCAAGTGCAGGATGGAAGGGAACATTATGTTCTCTAATCCTGTCTGGGAGCATTATGAACTTAAAAGGATAACATTTTACCAAATCTGTGTTCTAACATGATAGGTTACACTTAATTACCTTTTAATTACCTGTCTTCTAGTTGGACTTTAAGCTAAGGACCCTGCCTCTAACTCTCACCACAGACCATTTCTTGCCTTTGGATTGTTTATGCCAGGTTTTATAATTGAGTTCACTTTGAAAAGTTGGTCCTACTGTATTTTGAAGGCCTTCATTACAACTCTTTTTTCCTTGTGTATGAAAAGCTCTGAGAATATTAGCTTATGTATAAAAGACATGTTGCAGCATTCAGAAGTTTGTGTTTTCCATTGAGTTGCAAAGGGCAAACTCGTTGGAGTATGTTTTATGGATAAGGAGTAACTATGCACAGCAGAGGCCACACAGGAGCAGGACATTATTCCAGCCTCCCAACTGCTTGCAGTAGAAGCCAGGAGAGTGTACTGGCTTAAATAATGTAGATTTCTTCTTTCCTCTTTACCCCTGAGGGAGTCTGATTTCCTGATCACCTATCTAGCCATATGCTGTAGCTCTTGCCAGGAACTCCGAGCAGTGTCACTGCCAGCTAAAATTACTTGTTTTCTGAGAACTGAATTACATTGAGAATTGTCTTAAATTGCTGCACTGGCAACATCACAAAGTTTTGCGTACACACACAAAAATAAATATGTAACAGCAGCCTTACTTTGAAATACAGCTTAGAAGCAACTTCAGGCAGGGAATTTGATCCAGATCCTGTGAGCTGTTCTCCACCTGCTCGGGCGCATCGCTCCTGCTTTGTTGTCTTTCCAGTGCTTTTCTCAGCTTCTTTTTGCTCTGGCTACTACAGTACAATGATGAGACATGCAAATTAAACATTTACAAAGCAAGCATATTGTCTGTTCCTGGTTTGTACCAGTTAGAGGGAAGACCTGGTGTGGCTAGTAAAACCTTCAGGTGTGCTAACTGTGCTTTTTTTTCTCTCCTCTTGCAATAGGATGGAACTGAAATACGGATATGTGTTGACAAAGGAGTTGGAATAAGACTGAGTCCTGCTCTGTGACATTTATATACCTGGACCATGAACTTGCTGTTTGGCTTCATGCTTTAGGAACCTTTGTAGTAACTGCGTGAAGTTGTTGGGAATCATGGCATTCTCTCCATGGAAGCTGTCCTCTCAGAAACTTGGCTTTTTTCTGGTGACTTTTGGTTTTATTTGGGGAATGATGCTTCTGCATTTTACTATTCAGCAACAAACACAACATGAAAGCAGTTCAGTCCTGCGTGAGCAAATTTTGGATCTCAGCAAAAGATACATCAAAGCATTAGCTGAAGAAAATAAAAATGTGGTTGATGGGCCTTATGTTGGGACAGTGACAGCATACGGTAAGTGTATTCTCTAGATTATTTGATAATCTGATTAAGGCTTTTTCCTCAATTGTCCAAACATTCTACTTCATAATGCTGCTCAATTAGTACTTAACCCTGTGCATTTTGTCTACAGATGGAGAAAATGGTCTTCCCTTGTAAGTCTGAAGTGGGACAAATTTTACATTTCCAATCACTTGGAAATGAAGCTGTCTGCTAATTTTTATTACATCTGTCTAGTAGCTCTATCTAGTATGCCTTAGGTTATTTGTTAGAACTCAATTTTAAAAAACTTTTTTGGTGTTTCTGAGAAAGTTGGGAGGCTTTTCAGTTTTCGTTTCAGCGATCTAAGAAATTCCCTGTGGAAAAACTTGCCTTAGTTATAAAATGGAGACCTGCTATATTTATTTTTTCTTCTTTCCTATTTCACTTCTTTGTTCAGTCAATTTACTTAATGTTTAAGTTTATTTATCTGGTATAGTCTTAGATTAAGCTTAAGTATATCATATTTGCCTCAGGGTAGAAAACTCTGTGAGTTTTAGTGCTTTGTTTGGCAGTAGGTTTTAATGCTTACTCTCTGCCAGTTAGTACATGAGAGTTAAGTTTTTTGGCATGTGTCAGACAAAGCAAGCAGAAAAGAACGAAGCATATTACCTGAAAATATTACTAAAATAAGAATATAATTGAATTTCAGGTTAGGTGTGGTTCCTTTTCGGTCTGTTAAGATCACATAATACACCTTACTTGTTTAGCAGTTTTTAGACTCACTTTCTTTCCTACTTGCCAATGCGCTTCTGGGCTGTCTGGAAAACTAACTTGTCATTTAGATTTGTTTTCTTTTATAGTTGTCTTAATATTCAGCTCTGGAGAAACTGAGTGAATAGTTTTTGTATGCTTAGACAAAGAATGTAGACTAGGATGCAACAGATAGAACAGCTGCACCTTTTTCTCTAGTTTTCTCTGAATACTGTATACTTTTTGGTGCATGCAGTGAAAATATCCTGCTGGAAGGTTCTCTCCATGTCTTGTTTCTGTCACCAGTCCTTTTTCCTCCAAAAAGCGAATCTTTTGAGTCTGTGTGCTTTTGCTTACCTGTAAGCCTGAGATTATTATCCCCAACACAGCTAACAAATAAATTGCTTCATTGCTTAAATAACAACCTGCCCTTATTCTGTAACTCCAGATTTGTGGCTGCATGTTGAACTGTAGTGGAATTGTAGCCTTACAAAGCAGCACAAGCAAGACGGAGAGGTAGTGGATCAATATTTGGGTTGAGGATCTCCGAGCAAGTAGAGATCCCTAGAGGATTGTGTGATTTGGCTCAAAACAAAACTTTATCTGCTATATAGTCATTACCAGCATCCTGTTACTGTGCTAAGCTGCTTGATGGTGGGTGAATGGAAGAAGAAAATAGACAACAAACCCCAGATAATCTGGCTCCAGATATTGAAGGTAACTGCATTAGTATGGGTACAGGATATCCATAAGCTAAGTTCCCCCTGCAGCTCGTTGCCTGTGGCATTAATTTCCTGTTCCAAATCCTGCTGGGGAATAAGTTGACTTTCCTCCAAACACTGGTCAAGTTCCTGAGGAGAAGTTAAACTGCATTTGGAAGCGAGTGAAGTAACTTTGTGACATTTCTGTGAAGGGAAAGCAAAGGTTTGTGTAGAAATTTCAAGACCACGGCTAAGCAGATTTTTAAGATTAAAGACTTAAATTTTACGATTGGCCAGGTGTTTTCACAAAGTAGTTTGGAAAGATGCAAATTAATGGTAATGCAGTCATTTAAAATATTTCAGGGAAACACACTATGGTGAGTGAATAACACCATATTAAATAATACTTTACGAAACTGGGTAAGGTAATTACTTAATAAGTTAATTTGTCCTGCTTGGCATACCAAATGACTTGTTGCTAGCAAATACTCAAGTTAGCTCTTCAGAAATAAACACATTAATGACTGATGTTAATAATAATTGGTAGAGGTTTCTTCAATATTCTGTGAAAATTAATGCTCGTGCTTATTTAGCAATTTTCTTTATGTTATCCTCTGATTGCTTTAAGTGAGCACAGTCGTGATTTCCATGTTCAAGAATAAATTTAATGTTTGCTGGGTTTGGCTGCTTTTACCCACCTGAAAGTTTTTCAGTCATTCCTTAATAGTGGTTGCACAGCTTGTTTACTTTCTCACTTTTTCTTTTTATCATATATTCACCTGTCAGGTAGGTGGATCAAACTTTTTCCTTTTAAAAGTTATAGTTCAGATATACACAGTAAATACTAGATTTTTCTTTATAGCAATAAATGGTTCTTTTACAAAAATTCTATTAATCTGTGCTTCTGCCCTCCCCTTCTCAAACTAGCCTCCACTTGCCTTTTTGTTCTGACAAGCTGTCTCTCATATCAGTGTTTTGGTATCAGAATTAAGAAATAATGAATTTGAACCTCTTTTGTCTTTATAATCTGTGTATGCTTTTATGTAGGCTATGTTTCTTCCTCACTGTTTCCTGAATTATTTTTATTACTTTTTTTCCTAGATTTTTTTCTTCCTTCTGTACTGTGGTTTTGTTCATGTTAAGTCCATAGTTTCCATTTCTTCTGTGCACTATGCCATTAAAAGACTTCTGGACTCCTTTTAAAATAGTCCAGATGTGTGGACCAGTGCTTCAGATTCCACCTTCTGATCTTTACAGGTCGAAGGAAAACACAGTTATAATGAGAAAGGCTTTCTTTATGGCACCATGGAATAAATCTGACTCTCCTTTTGTTTGGAGAAAAGAATTATAAGCTTTCTAAAGTAATAGCATTTTCTTATTTAGTCTCTCATTTGCACAAGAATTGAGGTAGTCACGGGAAAAATAAAAAAAAAGCACAGAATGAATGTGGCAAAAATACAACTGATGTAGAAACAGTGGAATCTCTTCAGATGTATGAAAAAATTTTCTATTACAGGTCAGAAAGTTATTTGATTCTAAAGTTGTGTAAAACAGAAAATACATTATACCAAAACACATGCAATTATTTTGTATAATTAAATGGAAAAATAATGTAAATTCCTCATACCAAATTCTTTAATCTTTACAAGGGTAAATGAACGAAGGACAATAGTTTCATCTTCTCTGGCATGTTGCCATTATAATTATACATTTTAGTCTGATAGTGGTCTAGTTTTCTCCTCTTGCCCACAGTTCTTTTAGCTTGCCAGACTGTTTTGTGTTCCTTCAAGGAATCTGAGCAAAATAAAAGCCAAGGAAAAAATATCAGAGAACTCCCTCCATGTTGTCATTCGATATGCAAATTCCTGTTATTGTTCATTGCCTTCCATGCCAAGGAAGTGCTGTGTCAGACCAAATAGAGGCAATCACTACCAGACTGAAGAAAGGAAACATGATTTTTGGTGTTTTGTGAAAGATTGAACTTAATTTTTTTTTCAAATTATTATCTATTTTTTGTTTACCAGTGCAGAAGCTGGTTGTGTGGAGGAGATGCAGGAGAAGGTTTTTGTACTGGGTCAAAGCTCTTCCTTTTAGGAAGGGGATTTTTCTTCCCAGGTGACTGAGTATCAACAGACTGTTCCTCTGATAGTGCTTGAATATGGATTTAGGTTTTGACTCATTATTATTTAAGCAGCTTCTTATTACTTGAGCCGTTGCAAAGCAAGCATTTTTCTGTTCCCATAAAGGCTCATGTTTCACCTTGAATGTGGATATCTGTATGAGTTGCAGTGTGCTTTGTAAAATAGACAGGCTGACAAGTTCCATGGCCAGGGAAACTTGTATCTGAGGCTGAGCAAAGTAGGGAACATGGGTGCATAGAGCTGGTAATGGCAAAGATTTGCACTGAGAAAATGTCTATATATATCTATCTCTCTCTCTATATATATATATCTCCAGTCTCATTCGTGTATCTATTTTTTAATTCTGTCTGACAAGTGTGTACTGCATTATTAAGCAGTTTAACTTTTCATTTTCATTTGCAGATTTGAAGAAGACACTTGCTGTCCTGTTGGATAATATCTTGCAGCGTATTGGGAAGCTGGAGTCCAAGGTGGAGAATCTTGTGCTTAATGGAACAGGAGCAAACTCGACCAACAACACTACCACTTCTGCTCCCAGCTTAGGAGCAGCTGAAAAGCTTAATGTAGCAGGTGTGTATGGCAATTATTCAAATTACTTATGGACTGTTTAATCTGAACCTTTTCTCTCGTGACCATAACATGATTTTTCATTGTTAGATATTTGGAATGTCTTAGAAAACAAAATTCAAAGTCTAGCCTTTATCAATGACAATCTGAAGTCCAAGCTCAGCGGAAGACCTTTCTTCTGTGGTAACTTGAACACATTAGAAAATCAAATTCTCTGCTAAAGGGAATAGTCATTTATAGTAGATGTTTCATGCTTTAAATGGTTGCACTTTAGAATGATGAGACTGGGGAGATGTTTTCACTCTAAGCCTAAATATTTGGGTTGATATCAATCTGCTCTGCCATTCTACCATATGCATTTTATTGGTTATTAACTGAAAGAAAACATTTATTATATTTGTTGGTCATGATTTAAAAATGTCACTCCCTACAGTGTTTAATGGCTCTTAAGAGTTGACACAGAGAGATCACCTGGTACATTCAATTAAAATAAAAACATGTTTTGAGATGACATTTGAAGTCATTAATTTTGTCTTCAATGAATGGACTGTTTTGTTCTGCTGCCAAGTCGAAACAGATACTGGCAGTCCTGACTCATAGGAAGGCCTGAGTCTAAGTCTAATGATCTCTGCAGTCCCAAAAAGAGAACAGAGCAGAAGAGTTAAGGCAACTTGGTAAATAAGTTGATAACTGTGCTCCTATGTCTTGTCTGTCCTTGGGTTTCCTGAAAAAATAAATACTTCTGTTGAGAAGGTGTTACTTGCTTAAATTGGTCAAAATAGAGAAGCAAATACCACCTTTGGTAGGGAAATGCCACTGGAACAAGTCTAGGAAAGCATATTTGCAAGTGATTGCCTGATGACGGTATGGCAGCAGAGTTGCTCTCAGGTGCTCAGTCCTAACTGCATTTATCTGTGCCAGGGTGCTGAAGTCATGTTAGTTCTTGGTCAGACAGGCCTTTCCCTCCCCCCATCTGCCATGTCTGGGTTAAACTGAAGGCAGGTCAGGAACAAGTACCTGAAGAGGTGCAGCACCTGCAGGGTGCTGACAGGGTGAGCCATGCTCCTGCCACAAGGCACCCAGCACAAGGTCTTGGTTGGCAAAACTTCCACTGAGATGGAAAGTGAACGAGTACAGCACTGTTAGAGTTTCTGGGCCATATATAAAATGAAAAACATCCCTGTATGTTTCTTTTTGTAACTGGACAAAAGAGACTTGCTGCTGTTATTTCCTTAGATTTGCAGATAATTGGAACATGCATACTCATGTTGTTGCTTTAAAATGTATAGGCAAAGGTTCATTGTTCTTACCTGAATAGGAAACATCTTTCATCAGTTCTTAGGGTGATTTGAATGTTGTTTATTATTCTTGGAGTGGGCTAGATTCAGAATTTTGGTATTCAGGAGCAACACTGAAGGAGCCTGGGTAAGAGTTTTCCGTTTGCAGTGTTTGCATTGCTTTGTGCTGCCTGAGGCTTGCTCTGTGGCAAAGAACACAATTCCTCTTATTAGAACTGCAGGTTTTTTACCTTTGACTCTTGGTACGCTGAGTTTAAAATGTCTGAAGCAACCATTAAACAGCAGCAACAGGAAGGTTCCTTAAAGTTCTATTAATGTATTGTTCTGATGACTGGATAATGTCGCTGCTCAGGTACCTCTGGGCTGGGTAGTACCAAGGGTTAGAGTAGAGCTTGAAGCTAATCCCTGTGTTAAATGCCTGCTCTTCATCCATTTGAAGCAATCAGTGGCAATTACTCAGATCAGAGGCAGCCAAATGGAAATGAAAAACTTGTCTCTACTTCTTCCTTCGTGGCAGTTTCCTGACAGCACACTCTGGAAGCCATATGATTCCAGCATAATCGTAATATAAATGTCTTGTCTGTTAGGAAGGAATTGTTCAGAAAATAAGCTAGGTGAGGACATTGTGTTTACAATACCAGTGTTGGGTTTGTCTGTAATATCTCAACAACATCCCTTTTATATTGTGTTAGAACAATTGAGGTAATGTGAAAATTGTGGTGAATGCATTTTGTTACTCAACAGTTTGTCATTTTAGTGGAGTTGAAACACGTACGTATACAAGTACAGATGATATTTTTCTTTATAACATTCTGCTGTTACGCTATGATCACAAAGCAAGCACGTTAGGATTGCCCTTCTTCTCTTTACCAGTTGTAATATTTTGATGCTGACTTTAGACAAATTCATGTTAACTATTGTTAATAATTTTCGTCGTTCTTTCTGGACAACCATAGTGTTTGTGGAGCAGCTGATTAACATCATGTTTAATAATTTTGGTAATCTTTTTTTAAAGGCTTCTTGAGTGTTTGGGTTTTTTTTGCTTCAGAGTTGCTGCTTAAAAGTCTGCAGTAAATTAAGCGTTTTATAGCCTCATTTGCCAGTGAAACAGTGCAATGTCATTAGCAGACTTTCCTGCAAGAGTCCTGCTTCCAGTAGAGCTACATCATGCATTTATTTTTTTTTATTGAGATTTCACAGTACACTGAGACCTCTATAATTTGTACAGCTATGCCCCTTTACTTATGGAAAGTCTTTCTGAAATAAGTGAGGCTTCATGTTCACTCTGGAATCTATTGACACTGCTTGTAAACCTTGGTAGTAAAGAGTGGAGCCACAAATCATCCTGAGATCTGCATTTTGTCCCCACTGACCTTGTTTAAAGGTTACAGTGTTATATACTACTGGAGTAGATGGAAGTGATAAAATACGACATAGAATGACAGGAAGGTGGTTATGCTGTGAGTATTTATCCTCACTGCTGATTATGACAAATTCAAGAGCAAAACATAGTATTTCTCTTAAAATTTAAAACTGACTATGAAGGCAGGCATGACTGGTCAATCTGAATATACTGTAAGCTTTTCTTCATTGTGTGTTTTAAGAATTGATAATACTTTCATGGAAAAAAATAATACTCAACTGCAAACTAGGAAGAACAGAGATTATGATGATTAATCAGCATTTCTCCTTTCGAGGCCTATCTGCAAGTATAGAGGTTAATAAATAGCAAAGCTTATTTTTCTTTTTTTTTTAAACAGTGTTCAAAACTGAATGTACTCTTGACTATGTGAGGCGGGGTGGGCCACAAAATCTGGGGAAGTCCAGTGTTGGGCCAGGACGTGTTGAAACCTGGAGTTTATAATCCATTGTAATTTCCTTCCTGAAGCAGTAACTTCTCTGAAAGAGACTGACAGCAGAAAAAAAAGGAAGCACTGGCATGGGAAATAATCAAGTTGCTTGGCAGTTTGGAAAAAATACCTACCTTTGTTTCAAGTTGTGAAACAAAGTTTTTTTCTTTTGAAGTTGTTCCACATCTGGCTATCAAGTGTGGTGTAGAACTGAGGTAGCAGTGGTGAAATCTGCCATGGAAACATCACTCTGTGATCATGTGGAGTTTTTGGCAGATAAAAGGGTCTGAAGAAAATCCATCTGGATTAGACTCCTTCATTATAAGAAAGTGATAATAGTAGGTAGTAGGAATTATTGAGGATTTAGCAAAGACTATAACTTAACTGTCTCTGAAGCAGGTGAACTCAGACTTTCTTTTGATTCACTCTTGAGTTTTCATCACAGGCTGGAACACATCCTAATGAAGACAGGCTGAGGGACTGGGGTTGTTCAGCCTGGAGAAGAGAAGGCTCTGGGGAGGCCTTAGAGCCCCTTCCAGCACCTAAAAGGGGCTACAAGAGAGCTGGGGAGGGACTTTTCACAAGGGCATGGAGTGACAGGACAAGACCAAATGGCCTTAAGCCAAAGGAGGGCAGGTTTAGATTAGATACTAAGAAATTCTTTGAATGGTGAGGCGCTGGCACAAGTTGTCCGTAGAGACTTTGGGCTCCTCATCCCTGGAAGTGTTCAAAACCAGGCTGGATGGGGCTTGGAGCAGCCTGGTCTAGTGGAAGGTGTCCCTGCCCTTGGCAGGGGATTGGAGCAAGATTGTCTTTAAGGTCCCTTCCAACCCAAACCAGTCTCTGATTTGGTGACTCTCGGTATAATTGTTTTGTATATGCAGACTGTACTGTGTATTCATACCCTTACTGTGTTTAGCTTTAGTGTGTTTAGTGTGGTACTACACCTAGCTCTCCCTCTGAAGTTAGTTTTATGGAATCTTTCATTAGGGGAAGCCCAAGAGCAAAACAGCTTTTTTTGCCTTTTTGGCTGTATGAAAGGATAATAGAGCATGAGCGCTTAGTAGCATAAATATCTTTAATCCTAGAGGAGTTGAGGATGGGACTTGTGCTAGAGGGTGAGGCTGCATAGAATATGTTGAAAAACAAAGCTGTGAACACTTGGGGAGCTTGAGTGGAAGCTTAAATCTTAAGTGTTACTTTTCCCCCCCCCCCCCACCCCTTTTTAGATCCATGTGTAAAATCGTAAGCATATTTTGCTTTTTCTTCTTCCTTCCACAAAACCATCAAACAATCTGGTAGTTTTGATACTGACCATTTTCAACTGCTTTTTCAGAACCTCCATTTTTTTTAATGGAAGAGTGAATTGTTAATAAAGATGCTTAAAAAGCTTTGGTTGATTGGTTTCGAAAGCAATAAAGCTGTCTTTCCTTCTTTCTCCTCTATTTATCTAAGTTTTATCTGAAATGCTTCTGAGATATTTGATAGCCATCCTTTTTGCATTTGTGGGAAGTAGTATATTCCCATACATGCTGGAAAGTGTTAATCTAAACTTTGGGTGTCTAGGAGATAAGAGTTTTCATCAGCATTTAGAACAGGAAGCTTTGAGGCACTGCCACAAATGACACCCTAAATAAATTTAAAGTTGCTGTTGTAGAGATGATTAAACGGAAATGGGGAAATACAAAACCATGGCACTTTCAAGCAGAGATTGTCTACAGTGCTGCTACTGTTGTAGCTGCATCTCTGGTTCCATGTGACAGGCACAGGATCAGTTTGGTTTAGACAACTTGGTTTTTAACAGTTCTTCTTTTCTGAGATAGTGATAAAAGAAATCCTTGATTTTTGTGGGACAGAACTGCACTATCATGGTTCATCAGATAGGGCAATCTGCTTGCACAAACATGATCAGAGAATCAGTCCTCTGTTTTCTTCATGTGATTCTTTTGGTAAGCAGTGGGGGTGGGGTTAGTGTGTTGTGTTGTGGGATGGGTTTCTTTAGAGGTGGTCATCGCTCTTTCTGTGCTTGTTCAGTGAAGAGCTAAATTTTTGACGAGCTCGACCATCTAACACCCCAGATACTCTAATTGTACTGAAAACTCTGCCAGACTGGTTGTTTACAAAACATTCTTTTGCCTTGAAAAGTGCTGCTTGGAATGATTTTAATTGTGTGTCTTTGATCCTACAAAAACGAGCAAGTGAAGGTTTATGTTAAATCCTCCTCAGCCTTCCCCTAGCAGACAGCTGGTGCTTGGAGGACTCTTGCTAAGCCTAAGGACAGCCCAGGCTCAGGTTGCTGCATGTAGCACTGCCCAGGGAGAAAAGACATTTCTAGTGTATCTGTTCAAAGCTTCCATAGCTTTTCTGCCTTGTGCATTAACTTGTTCTGCTGTGTTGGCTGTTCAGTTCCCTTTTAACAACTTTAGTTTTAACATCTTTAAAGTCGCTCATTAAGATGCAGACTTCAGTGTATACTTGTCATTTAAGACATGATGGCTTGGATGCCTGTCAGATATCTGGCATCCTTCGTGAATATGTAGCAAGGCAGGCTGACAAGTCAGCTTTGGCAATGCTACAAGAAGGTTTTTTGGTTTTTTTTAAACGTTACTATGGTGAGAAGGACCTTTGTCCTGGTATTTCCATGTCCTTATTCCTGAAGACTTGGGGCTGCCACACTGAAGCCTTTTAGGTGGGGGGGAAAGACTCAGGTAACCTCAGGATCAGTGGATTTGTTTCCATGGCTCTCTGATGAATTTTGTTACACAGCCTCGTTAGTCTTAGCAGTCTGTAACCACAGTTCCACCAAAGTCCTGTACTTGCAGAGATTAAAAAAGCTAAGACACTGCATACTGTTTAAATTTCCAAAGCTGGCCTACTGTCTTAAGAGGATAGAGTAGGCTTTTCTTTAGCTAACAAAAACAAACCGGCTGTCCCCACAGGGCACCAGGTGTAAGAGGGTGTGGGACTGCACTGGCTCTGATAGTGAAGATTGCACCTTCCTCGAGGTGATGTTTATCTTTGACTCATGCTTATTGAGCGTTATTCATTATATTCTTTTTCCACACTGTATATGTGTGTGTATTAAGATTTTCGCCGCTCACACAAAGGCAGTAGTGTGGAGCTGGGGAGATCTGTGTGCCCTCAAACCTGGCTGTCTCAGCACAGGGTGGTGTGTGCAGAAGAGCACAGGTGAATATTTTCCACTGCAGTGCAAAGCTGTGTTAGTAATGCTGAAGGGGCCTCTTAGTGGTCCCCTGGGCTGCATTTTGATTAACCACTTGACTACTACTTGAATTCTCCTAACACTGCATTGATTTCAGTAGTGCTAATGGAACACAGCAGCACAGCTTGTGTGAGGATGGACTAGAGGTAGAAAAGTTAATTTTCTTTAAATCATACCAGCACTTTGCTACAGAAGTTTCTAAAATGTTGGTAGAAAGCATTTTGTGCTCTGCATTTAAAATCTTGAAACCTTTATCTCGTTTGATTGAATATGTTGTTAGTGCTTTCAGCTCGCACTGCAAATTCTCTCTTTAAAGAAACCATACCAGCTGGAGATGAAAAATGTGAATTGAATTGAGAATGTGTTAATTAGTGGGAGAAGGGAAAGGAGACCTTACACAAACTAAACCAGCGTTAACTGCAGTCTGTGTCTAACCATAGATACCAGATTTCAGGACTGAAATAGAAACAAGAGAACAGTTTCATGAATTAAAGTAAGAATAGTACTTATATTTAATGATCAAAACCAGAAGGAGAACAGAGATGAAATTGGTGAATAGATTTGATTGGATGTGATTACTCTGACCTTATAATACTAGAGAGGTTCTGCACTTTATGAGATCTGCTGATGGGAACACTTTTGACTTGAGCTATTATCTGTGCTGTATATCATCAAAAAATACTGTAATATGCACTAGTCTGAAAATCAGAGTTTAAGCCTCAAGGTTCCAAAGTACATCATTTTTAGTGTCATGTTAAATTCTTAATCCATTTCCATTCTCAGAAGAGCGCCAAGCTGGTCCTTAGCAGAGTAGGTAGGCTGCTGGTGTCAGCTTGCAGTTTCAGCTGTATTGCAGCCTTTTCATTTGCTTTAACCAATATCTCTATTTTAAAACTCTTATGACAAACAGAGCACCTATCAAACAGCACTCAGTGCTGAGTGACTAATTATAACTCTTATTCAGTGTACTGTCTTAGTGGAATATTTCTAGACTTCCTAAATGTGTGACGGAGAAAAATTGAAGCAGAATTTTGTAGCCCGTTACAAAGCACATTATTTGAAGGATGTGCAGAATAGCAAAGGGAGAAAATATGCATGTAGCACTCACTATTGCTCATTTTTACTGTTTTATTAAAGAGTAACTTGAAAACAAACAAAAATCAATTCCCTGCCACAGGCTGTGCTTTTAGCCACATCATTCTCACGTGGGTGTTGTAAACCTTCACTATTACAAACAAAACCTGTGGACATGGAGTTTAGATGCAGGAGACAAAGCAGACCTGCATCTGTGACCTGGTGTTTAGACAGTGCAGTGCTGAAGGCCTGGGGCTTTAGCAGGTGCAGTTGCTCGTAGCAAGCAACAAGAGAGAAGCTTCTTTTCCAGTGCAGGGTTGGTGGCTTAGCTGAAATCTGCCACGTCGTTGATGCTGGCGTGCCAGACTTTGCACTGAAACAACTGTGGATTGTTCACAAGTTCAGGTTCACCTGCTGTGCTCCAACGATGTCTGATGCAAAGCTGTAGATCATTTGTGAAGGGAACATATGGCTCCTTTCTAAACATGAGGATGGAGTTTGTTACTTATATTTTAAATATCCCAGGACCTCACAAACTGTATTTAAAGAAGTTTTTTAAAATCTGCAGTTGGTTGGTGTTTTATCAAGTTTTTAATTTTTTTCCAGGATGATCTGTACCAGCTGCATGCTCTTAGGTTTATAATATGCTACGTTTATGTTTTTAGTTTGTCAGTGCATTGACTTTTAATGTAACATCATATGAGATAAATGTTTAATAATTACACCTTTTCATAACAGCAGTGAAGAGGAGATAAGCTATGCATGAATTCAAAAACACTTAGGTGTTTGTAGAACAGAAATTAATATCATGGCTCACACAAAGTTTAGGAGAAAAAAGTGTTTGTTAACTACTGTTGCTTTGTACTAACTTGACAGTTGTATTTCTAACTTTTTTTGGCTGTAAGTTCTAAGTTTTGGCTGGGAAAATAGATTTCAGAGCTTGCATTTTAAATTATATAAATCCCAATTAAGGATAAAAATTCTTGTGGTTTCTCAAATACTGTTTTCCAACAAAAGTAACTTTAATGTCTGGCTTAATGTAGTTTTCCCCTTCAGGAAAGAATTATCCAGCATGAATTTGCTAACAGCATAATACATCTATCCAGACTTTTTAACAAGAATCCTCATAAGATATTAGGGTTTGGGGTTTTATCTCCAAATGATGAAAAACTCCTAAGTCTTGACTTGTATGTTAATGCTTGCTTTTCATGTTTTGGAATGATGTGTAGATTGGCACCCCCAGGGTTCCACTTCTGCATTTCCCTTGTCTTTATGATCACACTCAGAAGTGTAAATTTCTGGTACCTGGTAGAGCCTGGTCTCAGCTGCTCATGGGAAACACAGGATTTGTTCACCTCTGGAATCCTGTTTAGGAAGAGCCAGCTATGAGGTGTTACCAACGAGCTCAAGCACACCCTCCATGCTGAGTTAAAATGAGCAGCAAGAGAGCAGAAATGTAATTCTTCATACAGGGTCTGATCATTAAGGAAAAAAAAAAACATTTGGGAGGGATGATTCTCAGCCTAGAACTTGCACTGACTGTGGCCAAGAAGAAAGGGTACAACCAGAGCACATAGTAGTTGACTGGAACCGTCAGGATTATTCACTGGTGAATTCAGAGTTCTGCACTGAATTCTCAGGCTTGTGTGTGGAAACCAGCACTGACTTGCCCGTTTCTGCAGGCAGTTGTTGCTTTGGGCAGCAGTCCTTGATGTAGATGTGTCTCCAGTCTGACTGCATCAGCTGGCTTCCTGTTCACAGGCACGGAGGAAAGACTGCTTCTCTAGGGAATGCTCAGATGGAACAGAGTTGCATTTCTCTGTTCCTTCTCCTGTTCTTTCACATTCATTTCCTCTTGTATGCACTTACTGCTACATTTTTTTCTGCTCTGGCTAGTAGTTTTATGTAAATTGTTTCACGGGACAGTTTATATTTAAGCTTTATAGAATTGCCTTCTCTGTGCTATTACCTGATTAAAGCTGAGAATGAAGCCAGTGAAAGTTGATATAGGTGTTTGGGATATAGATCCATGTTAAAGCTGAATGGGAAGATGGGAGTGGGGAGCTGGTGATTTTGTAAAGCATCTCCTGTGGCTGTGGACTATGATGGAGAAAAAAACACAAACATTTTTGAGGAAGGTGAATCATAGGAGTGTTTACTGTTGCTGGCAAGAAGGGGGAAAGATGTCAGATGTGCTTGGTAATACTAGCAGACACATTAATATTTCAGCTTGGTTAGAGGTGATAAAGGTGGGCAGTAGTGTTCTGTGTTCCCTATACGTATGAATTATCCTGGAGAGATCCATGCTCTGTTTGTGTGTCACCCATCCCAGTGGAAGAGCAAGAGTGGGACTGCTCTGGAAAAGCCCTAGTGCAGACCAGAAACCTGAGAAAGTCTGTAGCTTGTGCTGAGAAAAATGTCTGTCTCCTTGTTTTTATTTCTTGGAGTGGACAGGAACAGGGAGGGCAGGGAGGGTTTCTGCCTGAGAAGTATCTGTGTGTGGTACTGCCACGGCTGATGGGAGCTCTTGAAGTGAGGCCGGTGCAGTGTGTGACTGTTGGAAGAGGGGTTTTATTCTTGGCAGGTAGATCTTACAAATACAGGGATCCTGTGAAACCTTGTGAGCAATGGAGAGGAGCAAAGATCATTGCCTGTCAGCAAAAACACACTGGGATGCAGAGAATGTGTTCACACATGACAGAAGCAAACGTGTAGACTGCAGTTGTGTATCTACCAAAAATCAGGCTGTTGATGATATTTTGGGGTTTTTCTCCATCTTTTCTTTCTTTAACAGGCCAGGATATCCCCATTAAAATGAAATATGGTATAAGTGATAGACTTGGCACTATGTGCTGTTAAATAAGGAATTATAGCTTGTGCTTATGTATTACCCTGTACTTAATAGGACTTAAGTAGAAGAGAGGATTTGCTTGACTAACCCTCTGAAGGGGAAAGCCATCATATGATAGCATAATTAACTTGAGATAGAAGACTTTTTTTTATTTTAAATGACAAAATTCATGGCTCATTCCTGTTGGCAAGCTATACCCAGGCATTCAGCATTTTCCACCCTAAGTTATGTATGATGCTGAAAGTTGAACTTTCCCTATGGTTGAGCTGTATCTCCAGTGTTGTACCAGAGGTTTCAGAGGTCTTTTTTTGTTTTAGGAAGATCTTGAATTTGACATGCCTTATGTAAAGCTGTTATTTTGCATTCAGACTTCTGAGTTACAAAAAAAAAGAAAAGCCCACAAACCCATTTAGACCATAAAGTTCTTCTAATGGCATTTTATTGATTATTGAAAATTACCATAATAGTAAGCATGCCTCCTTATTACTGTTTGATCTTAGGTACTGATTTTGGTGTGATTCAAGTGGAAGGTCTGATTCCTGAACTGCAGTAAAGCAAAATGTCCTATTATTACGTAGCTGTACTGACTGAATTGAGAATACACTTTTAAATTGCTGCTATCTATATGCATGGTGTGTGTGTTCTCATTCAGAGCAGAAATCAGAGCCTTAGATGTGACTGGTCTGGTCTGCAAGAATCCCACAAGGATAAGAAGATAGGCAGAATATTTTGAAAGTGCTTATTGATTTGAAATTACAAAGTCATTGTACAAACTACTTTGCTTCAGTGCTATTGTCACTGGCAGTAGAGCTCAGTTTGTCAAATCACTCTTGCTGCAGAGACTGACAAAGAAGTGGGGACTTCCTGCCATGATTCTTCTTTCCCCCATCAAGTTCATTTTGCAAGGCTTGGCTCACATTTCAAGTTTTATCTTTAAAAGAAGCTATTTGCAAAAAATTGGAAAATAGATAGATCGGGTCATGGGTTTTGCATATAATAATATAATGCAATATCCTAACTTTTACCCACAGATTTTTGCCGCTGTTCTATTCTAATACTGCAGCCTCTTTTTTGTATTTTCTTCTGGGCTCTCTAATTAGCATATTCTGGATGAAATTGTGCACTGTTACTGCCACAGCATAAAGTGTTCCTAGGTTGATGGCTGGCTGACTTTAATGATCTTGATTCTTGCCCGTAGGAAAAGCCAGAAATGATGCAGGTATAATTTAGATAACTGTGAGATGAACTACCTAAATTGAAAACCTTCTCCTCCACTGCCTTTGGCAAGAATCTCTCCATCATGGTAATAATTTTTCTTGCCTTAAAGGCCTGCATTAGAGGGTTCTTTTAAGGAAAAAGTCCCGTAGAGCTGAAGGGGTAATGTCCTTTAAAACTGCTGCTTTTTCCTTGGCTCATGGGCTAGAAATCTTGCTCTATATTATGCTCTTTAATGCGTTGCAATAATCTAGAATGAAAAAAAAAACATTAAAATGGGCAAAAAAAGAAGAAAAAAAGATCTTGGGAGACCATAGGAAATATTTCTTGTGAGATGTGATGTAGTGCTACTCGGTTGTTAAATTAGATCATATTGCAACATTTATTAATTGGGTCATATATCTGGTGCTAAGTTTTGGATTGTGAGTATTTGATAAAGTGATAGCAGAGCTTGAAAAACTAGTTTTATGTTTAAGAGCCATATACATCCTATAAATGTTCGACAAATGAAAACAAATTGTTGCAGTTTAGTAGTTTTAAGCACACTTCGATTAGGAAAATATTTTCTTCTTGTTATTTTCAGTATGGATTAGCTTAATTTTTAAGTCTTCATAAGATTGGGTTTTGTAATTCAGCACTTTACTTCAAGTCGGAGTTGAAATCTATGCAACCATTTTCTTCTATGTTCAAAAAAGCACACCGAGTTTTAATTTTGTAACAAATATTACCCAGTAGGGCCCTTCAGTCAGTCTGGACTGTGGATTCATGAAACTAGAAGGCAGGATTCATCAGGCTGTGTGTCAGAACTGTGAAATGAAGCTCAGTTATGGTCTGTGTTTCTCTTTAGATCTCATAAATGGAGCCCAGGAACAGTGTGAATTGCCTCCTATGGATGGTTTTCCTCACTGTGAAGGGAAAATAAAGGTAAGTGAACTGGTTTTAATCTTACGTGCATTCTATTAAAAATGGAACATATGTTTCAAGAGGTCACTGCTCAGTGGTGTAAAACAAGAGCAACCGAGTCAAAAAATAGGATATTTAGGACTGTGTGTCACTGCAGCATTGCTCACCTCAAGCCTTTCATACTACTGCTGCAGAGAAATAAAGTGGCATCCTCTTAAGACAGGAAAAAATTGCCATATGAAAATGCTATATTATTTACTGAAATGCCTTATTGTTTGAAGGCTATCTTGTTATTCAGAAACTTCTCCTTTTGGAAAAGCCCTGTTTTCTTCCCCATGATGAGTAATGTGGTGTTCTGTGCCCCAGGACTGTGATTCTGTGGGTACCTCACTCCAGCCCCTTTTTCAGCATGACGTCTCTTTGCCCACAGCTCTGGGTAGTTCCTCTCTTCCCCTTTTCTCCTGGAAGCATTCTGCCTCTCCTGCTCATGAGTAGGCAGTGCCTAAGTGTGCAACCAGAATTCTGGGGTTCACAGTGGATTCTACATAAATCCTGCATTTTACTAATAATGCAGCTGGAAAGGCTAAATATTACAACCCATCAGACTTTAGCTGGAAATGAAAAAAGAAAAAGGCAATGAAAAACAAAGAGACAAACTCCACCAGACTTCCAGAGATGGAGGTTTTTAAGGGTTTTTTTCCCTCCCAAGATATGTTTCAAATGTAAGGGATACTGATTTATTCTTGTGAATGCTCCATCCCTAAAAGTTCAAGGCCAGGTTGTATGGGGCTCAGAGCAACCTGGTCTAATGGAAGCTGTTCCTGCTTGTGGCAGGGGTGTTGGAATGAGATGATCTTTAAGCTTTCTTCCAACCCAAACCATTCTGTGATTCTGTGATTAGTGGAAGACAATAGTAAGATTTCTGATTGCTTAAATACCCAAGTATTTGTGAAATTAAAAGTCTCTGCATTTTGAATCTCTGGTCTGTGTTTTGATCTGTTTTGGCAAACGGGCTGCATAGTGACTATGTAATAAATTATTTGAATATTAAAATATGAACTGGAATTGATTATTTGCTTCTGCAGAAATGGCAGATTCTTGGCAGATTTCAGTCTCGGTAACTGAAATGATCTGTGAAATTCTAGAGGGAGCATATCATGGTGGGGAACACACAATGCATTCAATTCCAGCCACAGCCGAATGTCTGGATCCCAGTTTTATTCTCCTTTTGATATTTGTCTCTGCTTGCCTGGCTGCCAGTTTGTATGAGCTGTGCTCACATCTGCTGTGTTGTTGTTTCCCCAGCCTTACTGAACGCAGGGATGCAGTGTGCTGCTAATCATTAATAAAATTCCTAGTTTGTTATCTGTGATATCTATAGTCACTTTGCCACTTCCTCCATTATTCCTGGGTGTGAAACAGCTATTTTGTTATACTTTAACCTAATAAACTTTTGTGTCTTTTGTTCTGTTACAGTGGATGAAAGATATGTGGCGATCGGATCCCTGTTATGCAAGTTATGGTGTAGATGGGTCCACATGCTCCTTTTTTATTTACCTCAGTGAGGTCAGTAATCTTTTAATCTGCAAAAAGGGAACATCAAATTGCCTTCATAGCTTTGGTAACTGTACTTTTCTCGAAAGAAATGGTCATTTTCTTCAGAAAAATTGTGTAAAGAGGAAAAAGTTATTAAAATGGAATTATTAAGTGTGTTGCTATCATTCATAAACTCTGCAGGGGTTTCTAGTGTGGAGAATTCTAATGTTTGTAACTGCAGTGATGTAAGCAGCAGCTCTCCAGGGGGTCCACATTGGGTATCCTGTTAAAACGGGGTGTGAAGCTCAGTCAGAGATCTTTGCCTTTAAACACTTTTTCTGTTGCTTTTAATGCAGCTGCAGAGGTACTAATAGGGAGGCATTTGGAATGGAAAATTTGAAAAGTGGTAATAGATGGTACATTGTCCTAAGCAGCATGGCCACTTCCTGCTCGGAGACTGTTTCTGAATTGTGAAATCTGTTAACAGAAACCAAAAAAAGCCCTGAATGTCACATTTTTGAGTGAAGTTGTAGCTATATTGGCTAAAGCCTTTGGTACCTGTTGGAACCAAAGCTGGTTTGTACACAGCTGAGTAGAGTGCTCGTCCTGGTAGGTTTTTATTTTTTCTATTTCCTGGGTAACACTTGTTGCCCAAGAATTAATTTTGTCAATCAATTATCATGAGTTCTATTACTGGCTTGAAGTGTGTATGCCAGAAATAGTCAGGTGTGTTTGATCATTCAGCCTTTTCTTTCTTACAAGTAAAGTTTTGATAACTTATGGCAACTCATCTTAGAAGTAGTATTGATATCCAGTGGCTCACTGCTTGCAAAGAACTGAAAGGGCTAATGTGGCTGCAGGATTGCAGCTAATAATAATTTTGTAGCTTCTGTAGGATTAGGAGGGTTGGGCTGGGATTTTAAATTATATATCCGAGATTAAAATAGTAAGCCTGTTATAATAAATAACTTGGTTGTAATCAAAGCAGTTTCTGTTGATTTACTCAGTTGACTGTCATTGAACTTCTGGGGGTGTTGCTTGAAGCAGCAATAGTTAAATGCATATCCCAAACATTTATCTGAAGACATAACAAAGGCTGGGTTGAATCACAGTTTTGACTCATTCCATTTCTAGCACTGAGAGTTGATTTATTTATGGGCTGTGAAGCTGGGGAAGGAAAAGATACAGGAGGACTATATTATTTATCTTGTTATTTATCATAGAAGCTAGGGATATGGTTTCATAATCATCTGAAGTTGATCTAAGGTTTCTACTAGGAGGTTTTGTTTTAGCATCAACAGAGCTATGTTTGGTCATTAGTATGCTGTCAACCAGCAGGTGCTTCATGGTTTTAATGCAGATATATCTTAAAAATGATGATGTGTCTCAACTGAATGCGAGAATCTAATATTCTTCAATGACATTTATTATTTTACATTTCTGTTAAATCCCAGTTTTTTACGTGACAGTCTTCACTTATCATCAGTTTTGAAAAATCAGTTGATGCTGGTAGCTCTTTCAGAATTGATCTTTCATGGCCAAATATGAGCATACTTTCAGAGGCCAAATGGTTGTTTTTTCAAGGGTCTTTTGATTTGAAATTTTTCTTTAAGCAGCAATATTGAATTTGGTCAACTTTTCATTTCATGAAGGAATAAAAGTGCAATTAGCCTGTGTGCATATTTGGTAACTTCAGACAAAGGTCTTTTCCTTTTTTTTTTTTGTAGAGTGTTTTCTTATGACAGAATGTAAAACTAATATTGGGTGAGCGTGTTATTACCTTGGGTTTAAATTTGGCATTCTTAATCCTATGATTAATTTCATGATTAATGTCCAGCAGCAGAGGTTGAAAGCTTAAATGTTTGCGAATGCAAGCATGAAATGAAATTCTAATAACACTACAATGATATGGATTTATGAGGTGTGTTGGCTGCTAGGGATAACTTGGAAATGCTGTTGCTAGAGTAATTTGTCAAAGTGGACAGTGATGAAGAGTTGACAGTTTATAGCATGGCTGCACAGCTGAATGATAAATGTGTCTACAGAGCTCTCAAGTCAGAACTGCTGATTTAAAATATTAAAATGCATTAGGGTAATGGGAAGGATATTACTGTTAAGATTTTTCTTTTTTACTTCAAGGTTAGACTATTGGAGTGAGATGGTTGTGTACGTGCATGTTTGAAAAGGAAATATATGCATCAAGTTATGTACAAGCTCAGTTTGGAAAAACAATGTGCATCAAATCATGCATATATCTACTTTTACTCTTAAAATCATCTCTACTGTCTAGTGTGACAAGTGTCTGTGCTCTTTCATACTCTTCTGGGATCTTTTTTTCTTCTGGAGCAGTTCAGTTAGGGAATTACGTTATGCTCATCCAGTACTCTTTGTAATGTAATTTTAAACTTGTAAACAAAGGAGCCCAACATGTTTCTGTTTGGTGTGCAATATGGGTCAGAACCACCGAGACACAAAGTAACTTGTCCACAGTTTATGTAAAGGTTTAGAAACAAAAGGTTGACTAAACCTCAGCCTCTGGGTACCGGTCATGTGCTTTGTTATGTTTCCCCATGAGTGTCTGCAAAACAGGGACAATGCTGACAAAATCCAGGCTGGCGCAGGTCTTCTCCCCTGAAGAGCCTGCCCGAGTGCAGGAATCAGCAGTCCTGCCTGCCTGGGATAGTCCTCCTGCAGGAACTAGGAACAGCTCTTCTCCACAGCTTTGTCTCTTGGCTGCTTGAGCACAGTGGCAGGCGACTGTGGCAGCCCAAGGAAAGCAGGAAGCAGCCCAGCACCTCCACGCTTCTGTCTTTTATTTAAAGCTGTCCCCTGTACAGACTTGCAGATGAAACTGAGAGAATTTTTGCACTTCTTTCTCGCTGTTTTGCTGCAGGCGCTGGATCATTCCTGGGGTGTGATATGTGACTGTGTGCTCATAGACTCGTGGAATGGCTTGGGTTGGAAGGGACCTTAAAGCTCATCTTGTTCCAAACCCCTGCCATGGGCAGGGGCACCTTCCACTGTCCCAGGCTGCTCCAAGTCCCTTCCAGCCTGGCCTTGGACACTGCCAGGGATGGGGCACCCACAGCTTCTCTGGGCACCCTGTGCCAGGGCCTCGCCACCCTCTGGTTCTTGTGCTGGAGTCTTTGGAGACTGGAGGAGATACAAATGGCCTGAATAGCAAAACCAGACTTACATTCTCTTGAATAGAGAGCCAGACAGGGATTGGAAATAGGAAACATTAAAAAGCAAGTTAAACTTGCTTCCTTTTAACCATGATGCCCATAGAGAAGAGTTACTTACTTTTAAACTTAGCATTTAGTTATGAAAAAGGCAGTTGTTTAACACTGTAATGGCATTGGCACAGTTTTCATTTTCATGAATGTCATTGCCTCTGGGGAGAAATGTGAAAAAATTAATTTCTAGGCAGTACAAAAATATATTTCACTGCAAAATGTCAGTTTGCAGCTGAAGAATGAAGCTTTTAAAAATATCTTCTAGAAAATGAGTTTTTCACACTATTTCCAAGCTTTAAAAAAAAAAAAAAAGTGGAGAAAGTGGAGGGGGCTTATAGATTTTTTTTTTCTTTCTATATATATGTATTTCTCTGAGCTTTCCTCACAGGAGTGGGACTGGTACTGTGCCTGGTGGTCAGCTGGTAGCTGTGGTGCAAGTTACCACCTCCCATTACACTGGTGCTTACCTGCTGGAGCTGGGCAGGTCTCTCTCAAATCCCAGGCTTTGGATCTGCAGGTCACCTTTCAGGTGCACGTGTAATTTTTTGTACTCATCTTGGAATCCAACACTTCAAAGATTTAAAACTGTTTTGAATTTCAGTCTGTGAGACTCCTGTAGCTTTTGCATGTGTGGTAATACACTGCTGGAGAGAATTCTTGTTTTTAGTCCTTCAGACTTGATGGAAACACAAGGTATAGTTTGGTTGTGGGAGTATTTTTCTTTACACTCTTATTTCTGCTTTGAGGGCTAAAGCACAAAAAACACAAACCAAAGGTGATTTTGAGCATGGATTTTTTTTCCAGGGTGCAAGCTGTAGTCTGAGGCACATTTTAGTAAAAATTCCTGGGAATCATAATTATAGAAGTTCCTTAAATCCTTGTGGATTTTCTAGTTTCTTGCCGTTTGCGCACGTCTATGGGAAAGTCTCCTTTCCACAACTTCTGCTGCTAATCCTGGACACTGAGTGAATGATTTGCATTTCTTCAGTGTAATGTAACATCAAACCAGCTTCTTTCAATTCTATGCAAATCCTCAGAAATTTGAAAAAACCAGTGTTGTTGTCTGAAATGTAAATCAGCAAAAGTTCAGACTTACTTAGTCATCTTACACATGTCCCTAAGAAACTGAAGTGCTAGCGATAGTCAGCACTTTGTCCCTGAATCATCTATTGGTGGATTGGCCTGATTTTGGGCGATTTGGGCTCAGTTATTTTTAGTTCTTCTGTCACCTTAAACTGGGATTAGTCTTTTTATGACTTGTTGGAAAAGCCATAAATGGCAGTATGAGATGAATCAAACACAGTGCACATGACTGAAGTCAGACAAGAGGCCGTTTGTTGCTTGATGTGTGAAATGTGCTGCAGTGTCACCGGGGCTGTGGGTACCTAACACCCAACATTTGAGACTGCCTTTGGAAACAGCCACATCCAAAGCTACCTGTGCCCTACTCCATTCCACTAACCAGCCAGGCAGTCGTCTTGCACACCACAGATTCTGTAACCCCTTCAGAGTGATTCTCTCACTGAGAAAATGCTAAAGTAAATATAGGAGTCGAGAAAGTCACCTTCCCAATGGAAGCTGTTCTTTCACATGAAATTCTCAAAGAGATTTGTAGCATTACAAGTTCACTGCCTGCCTTCATACTGCCTAATGAATTTAAAGATGCACCTTTTTCCACAGATATTGCACTGGATCTTTTTGTTTGTGTATTCTTCATTCCGGGACTGACTTTAGACACCTAACAGCAGCACTGTACCATGGACAGAAGTATGCTGAGCAGTAGTGTGTTCACCTGGTGTGCAAAGAAAGTTGTTTTAGCTTCGCTGTGGATGGGCTGCACCTGCCCTTTGGCAGAGTCCAAAATGAAGATTATCCCAAGTGCTCAGAGCGTACCCTTCAGCTCCAGCTTTATTCAACTCCCACTGAGACTCTTTGAAAGCATAAAGGTCTTTCTGAAATTTTGGATGTGGAGAGCTGCTGGCAGAGTATACTTTGATTCAATTTGGAAGATACTCATACTGCTCCAGTGCTACAGGTTCTTAAAACTCTGCTTGAAGTACTTGCTCTGTAATAGAGTCGAGTGCTGCAATCTTGCCTTGCGCTCTATTTCAGTGTGTGTCTGAGGAAGAGTCACTGAACAGATGCCTTCAAAGCTTCTATAAAGCAAGTACTCTTCGAATTTATTAGGTTTGTTTGGGGTTCTTTTTCATCCTAAACCTAGCCATTTACACTTCAGAGCAGTTCAGAACACCAGCTTTTCTGTACTGTCTGGAATCGTGTAGCACCTAAATTTTGAACTTTTAAACTGCTGTGCAACTTAGCCTTAAGGAGCTGGCTATTTATACTCCAGGCAGTGCTGTGACTAATGTGATTCCAAACCAAGCAGGGAACACTTGACTTCTCAGGTGGACATGGTTTCCTGAGCAAGATCAAAGACTATCTAATGCACTTGATTTGCATTGAATTCAGTACCAGGAACAGGAGGCACAGCTGGTCTTATTCAAAAATATGACAGTACAGAGATAAATATAGTGTGTTCTGAATAATAGCTTAGCATTTATATCACTCACCCAAAAAATGGTCTGTCTTCAAGTCTGCAGTTGCTGCTTCCCAACAGTCGTCTTTAACTGCTAATCTGTCTGGTGTCACATCCTTCCTCTTAAATCATTTACATGACAGTACAACAGTAGGTTGCTATGGAGAGAATAAGCTGGAGAAAGAGCTGATGGTAATCCAGTGAGAGGAAGGTAGTGCTGGAAAGGGTGAAGAAGAGTCCTGGTTCCTTCTTTAGAGGCAACTTTAGTGTTTGGTCTTAAATGATCAAATAAGTTAAAAAGCAGGATCCAAATGAACATCACTTGCCTTCCTTCACCTTGCTCAAAATTAGGGCCTGTTGTATGTAGATATTCTGTACCTAAACAAATACGAAGCCAAAGTATTTATTTATTTCCGATGGAGTTTTCATTAGAACCACTTTAGTGAGATCATAATCCTTGCTGCCATCATTGCTAAAGATCAATAAAGAAAAATGTGAGCCAGACCAACTGCAGACACTGATATTACTTTGAATCTATTCCTAAAGTGTTTATTTGTGATGAGAATTATTGTGATTTATTTTTAGGCTAGAGGGAATATTTCTAAAAGCACAAAAGAACTGGTTTTGTTTTTCGGTCAGTGAGGCGTGCAGTGAACTGTCCTTGGCAGCCCTGAAAAATCTGCAGTTCCTTTAGGATGCCTTGTGGTGCAATGTGAAATACATGAAGTCAGAAAAGGGGCATGTACAGTAGTCCTTGAAATGTCATACCTTAATTTAGATCACTTCTAATGCTAGGAATAATGCAAAATTTGTACTATTAAAACAAACAGAAAAGCCAGAGGGAGCTTGTGACTGTGCATGATTTGTAACGTGAAGCTTTCAACTCTTTTCTGCCACAACTTTATAGTTGCAAAAGTTAGGATTGATAATTGCTACAATTTCTGGTATAGTTCCAGAGTTGGAGACCACCGAAGAATCAGATGTTTTCAAAGGAGGTTGATTGTAGTCACTGCTTTCAAACGTTGTATTAAACACATTGAGTAGGTTAAGTCATGGCATTCAAAATGCTTTTTTATAATTTGTCTGAGGAACCCAAGGCTGATACATTTCTTCTCTTTAATGAGGTTAGGATGACTATTCATTTATTTCCATGTGATTGGCCTTCTAGGCAATCATATGGTGTGATCTTAAGCCTTTAATCTGTAATGCTCCAGGCTTACTGCAGCATGATTAAGCTAAAATTGTGTTTTGACAGGTCTGTGATTGGAGGAACCATAAGAGCAGCTCTGACTTCCAATGCTCTGAGAGTTGTGAACTTGATCAGTAGTGATGGGGTATCTTAGCCAGCTGATACATTTTTACATTTCCCCCATTTCACAGTACAGTCATGTTTCAGTTTTCATGGGTTTGCCTGCAAAACTGGG
The DNA here is from genome assembly GCA_013397845.1 of Melanocharis versteri. Classification (NCBI taxonomy): domain Eukaryota; kingdom Metazoa; phylum Chordata; class Aves; order Passeriformes; family Melanocharitidae; genus Melanocharis; species Melanocharis versteri. The sequence continues at coordinate 813,319 of VZTG01001078.1, forward strand.
ATTCCTCTTTTCCCAGAGCAAATGGTCTGTTTTCTTAAGGGACATGAATAATGAGGGTTCTACAGGACAGGCAAGATCCCTGGGGACAGCTCAGGAGCTCTCAGTGACTTGCATCCATTTGCTGTTTCTTCACTGACTACTCCCTGTTGTACTTTTTTATTTTCTAGTGGACAATAGCAGAAGTATTGCATTTGCCTTTATCATGTTTCTCTAAGAATCAAAGCTGTTAATGCTTGTAAATATTGTTACTTATGGTATAATTTTATGGCCTTCAAACATGGTGGCTTTGATTCTATGATGATTCTTATTTGTTTGGTCTACATTGCTACAAGGTAGAACTTTGATCCTTTGGTTTAGCAGTTTATAAAAATATCTTTTTATAAAGATATTCTAGGGAGATGGAAGTGTTCCAAAATACATATTTTTGTAAGGTCTAGAAGCATAAAAAACTTTGGGAAAACGTTTAAGAACTGCTGAGAGAAATTGTATTTTGAGCATTTAACAGCTGGCCTCTGTCTTGATCTTCTGTTTTCGTTATCATGAATGAATATCTAAATGTGACTTTTGGTTGCAAATCTGCTGGGTGGAAAGAGCTTTGAATTGCAAAAGGTCATCTTAAGCTTTTCCTGCAGAAAAGCAGTTTTTCCTTGAAGTGATCACCTTATTATCAGCTGATGCCTTATTTAAGCTATCAGGTTAACATAAAGGTGTAATAGAAAGGCAGTGAGTGGAGGCTTTGGTCAAGCAGCTGAAAATAGAGTGGAATTATTTATTTTGATGTGATTGTTTTACAGGTTGAAAATTGGTGTCCTCGTTTACCTTGGAGAGCAAAAAATCCTAATGAAGAAACTGATCAAAAAACAGTGGTAAGAACAACCATGTCCTTAATAGGGAAAACATGAGAAATAATTCAGTAATTGTGATTCATGCAAAATATCCTGGAATCCTGTGCCACATAAATGCTAAAAAGACTAGAGTTTACAATTTTTACTCCTCAGTTCTTCAAAGCTGAAAGGAATCCTCCTTGACATGTGTAGCTCATGTATCCAGTCATTGTACTGTGGTCTTGGTGGTAGATTTTCATTAAAAACATTTTTTTGTTTAAACTTATAAAATACTGTACACAGACACTGAGAAAAATCGCAAATCCACAGACTGCTCACCAGTGTTAAGTATATGTGAAAATACCCATTTTTATTGTCCCAAAAACCTGGGCCCTATTTACAAAACTGCCTTAATGGAAAAGACTTGTATCCTTTTCATGTTTATACTAACATTTTGATTACTCCTAATTTTTTCCCTTTAAAAAACTGTACAGCACACAGAGTGGTTTCTAAATTGTTACAGCCTAATTATGGAGCAATTAGGTATTTTAAGGTAATTTAAGATAATTGCTGGGCTGCATATGAATACTACTTACATGATATAGATATAGGCTGTCTCATTTTGTAAAACCAATTGATCTTAGAACAGCCTAGCTTTAAAATGAGTATTTCCTTTAAAATTTATACCCTAGTAATGTTTCTTCCTTTCTGGTACAATAGGAGACTTCCTTGTGTTTGGAAGATTCATGATGTACATAAATCTTGAGCCTAGTGTTCTGAGTTATGATTTAGACATACCTTTACCTCATTTTGAAGCACATGAACAAAACCAGATCTTATATTGCAGAAATAAATTCATTGTGAAACATTGCAAGCATGTTCTGGGCTACCAAGTACTACTAATAAAAATAACAGTAATTTATGTAGCTTAGAAGTGTCTGTTTAAGTATATCTTTAATATTTGAACTAAAATCTTAACTTGTGCTAGAAGTGTGTCTTTTTTTTCTATTTCCTTTTTAAAAAAGAGGAATATAAAGCACAGAGCTCACATTTGAGCAGTTTTTTCACTTCTGGGATGTATGCTGAAGAATAACTAATGCTTGGGGTGTTTCTTAACGCTTTGCTTGAAGGCTGAAATTCGTATCAACTTTGATAATCTCTACAAAATGATGTCAAGGCATGAGGAATTCAGGTGGATGATGTTGCGCATCAGACGAATGGCTGATACCTGGATTGAAGCAATTAAATCCCTTGCAGAAAAACAAAATTTGGAGAAAAGAAAACGAAAAAAGGTAAATGAGAACATTTTTATTCCTGTCACTTGCTGTTATATGGGCTCTTTCAAGCTTCTAGTTCAGATGTAGCTTCAGAGTGGAAATAGAAAATATGTCTGAAAGGCTCATGTTTATACTCTTTTCAAGAAGTGTTTTGCTGTTTGAAATTCTGTTGCAATGGGTGTTTGCATTACAGATAGTTTTACGTGTTTTGCGTGAGTCAATCTTGGAGTAAGTTTTCTGACCTCTGTAGTTTTGGATAAAATAGAGACCATGTAGAAGATTCTAAAGGGAGAAACTGTGAATTTACTGCAAGCTGATGACACTGGAGTGTTTTATGTAGTCATGTGAAACAACAGTTGTACATCTTTGTTGTCCAAAATTGAGAGTCTAAATGGTGTATCTTGGGTTTGGATTTGAGTAGACTTAAAGCTGACCACGACTTTGGATTGGCTCAGTTTAGACCTCCTGTAATGAGTTCAATTTTAAAGCCATGAGAGATACTTGAAGTGAAAAAAGGTGTAGTTCATTTGATTTAATTTTTTTTTTTTTAGTTACCTCAGCTAGTTAAGATAAAGCCAAAAGCTGCAAACACAACAACAGGTTTCCCTTCCTGCCTTGTTATTCCTGGAGCCAGTCCTGAGTGGCAGCAGCCCCATGCGTGTTCACATTTCTACCCTCTCTTAAGCCTGGCTGGCTCAGCTCCTTGCTGGAGATTCTCAGTCCTTGCATTCATTACAAAATTAAATTATTTGGGTGGAAGTATTGGATCGTTTGCATTGATTTATTTTTTTTTGGCCATGGCTGGAATTTAATAGAAAGAGAAACTGCTGTAAGGTATAACAGTTGCATGTTGCATGTCGATAACTCTAGCATATGACTTTCCTTTCCAGATCCTTGTTCATTTGGGGCTTTTGACAAAAGAATCTGGATTCAAGATTGCAGAAAATGCGTTTAGCGGTGGCCCACTTGGTGAATTAGTCCAGTGGAGTGATTTAATTACATCTCTCTACTTACTGGGCCATGACATCAGGATTTCAGCTTCACTGGCAGAGCTCAAGGAGTAAGGAGATTACTTTCGCTTTTGAAACTGGAATTAAAAGAAAAGAATTGTAAACTCTTGAAGCTTCTATTAACAGTATATAATTTCTTGAAGCATAAAATGAGAGTGATAATTCACTAAACAGACGATAAGATTATTTTCATGAGCTAAGTATATGTGCCATGGAAAGGATAATGTGTTTTCATTGTAGCTTCAGGCTCCTGGGACTTCATAAATGAATGTTGTAAAATTCCAACTAAGCAGCTTAGTCTTTAACATTCCAGGTGCTTTAACCAGCTGCAATGGGAAATGTTACAGACTAGCCTAATTCTGTGTCCTCTGTTTCACTTTCTGCTGTTCTTCACTCAGTATCTCATTTTCAGATAAAGGTTTAAGTTCTTTAAACGTGTTACTTTTGATGTAGTGAATTGCTTGTGTTAGGTCAAATTGCTGCTCACTCTTCATTGTCCTGCTTTGCCAACTAGTTCAGCACCAGACATAAAACATCTGTTTGAAGCTTGAGCACATGTACTTTTTCTGCAGCTTTCCTTTTTTCAGTACAAACATGACAGCATTGTTTTATAGAGAGCTCTTATACTATAAAGCTGTCAATAGAAGGCAGAAATTTTTTGGATCATTTCAAAGCACACTATTTTTAAGCGTTTCAAACATACTATTCTTTTTCTTAAATCAGATGGGATTTTTAGGGAAAATTAGTGCTTTACATTTAATAAATGTTGAGCATCTCTAGCATTTCAGTGTTCTTACATGGTTCATTATTTCAAAACAGAGTAAAAGAGTAAAACATTTTTGGAAAATGGAATTATTGGAATAAATAGTATTACAGCATCAGTTCAAGGTATTTGGAAAGTAATGCTTTTTCATATTGCTTCTTTTTTTTGTTTAGGATTATGAAGAAGGTTGTAGGTAACAGATCTGGCTGCCCTACCCAGGGGGATAAAATTGTAGAACTCATTTACATTGATATTGTGGGACTGACTCAGTTTAAGAAAACCCTTGGTCCGTCATGGGTTCATTACCAGTAAGTATAACACTCACTTGCCCTCTAAACTGCTTTGTTAAAGAGCTTTTGTTGAATAACACGTGTCAAAATACTGAAATAAGTCCATTCGCATGAACTTGAATTTATTTAAAAGTGAAAATTTGCTTTTTTGTTGTCTTTAGCTCTTAGGATTAAAGGGGCTATTACTTGTTCTTTGCATGCCATCATTATCCCCCTTAATAAGCTTGAGATTCTTGGATTCAAGCATTTTTAATCTTAAAAGTCTTAATTATCCCCTTGATAAATCATCATCTTTGCCCCTCTTTCCCTCATTTCTTTACGCACACTTCCCACTCCCCATTTTTTTGTAAATTAGTAGATGAGCTAAGAGATTACTGCATTTTGTTGTTTAGTTGGAATAGCAGAGGCATCTTTTGCTTGTTGGTGTTTGTAGCCACACTGGATCAATGATTGTGGAGATTTATCTATTCTAATTGTATTTCCCAACAGCTGCAGTGCAATTTTCTATTCCATTCCTTAAGATACTGGGCAGAGAGTTGTCTTCAGGGGCAGGTCTGAAGAATAAACTGCAGTTATTGTTGCTTTTGTAATCTATAAACATCTTTCCGTTAGAAATGGAAGATGAGGGTCACAAGAAATGACTTTGTGCACCTTTCTTAGCGTCTGCAGTTTTAGAACCTCTTTTCTTTTGAAAATAGCTTTAAATCATTGAATCTCCCATGTGTGGAACAAATACATGGCAGCATGAAATAAACCCACATCCAAATTACTGATGTTGATTTTTCTATACCTAATTGAATTAGCTGTGTTTCATGATCCATAAAGTCCAGTAAATCCCCCTTGAAGGAAGATATTGGAAGGTGTTCGTGGCACCTTTTCGCCTCAGGATTTTCTGGAGCATTGGATCTTTCCAGTGTGATTTTAAATGAGAGTACTGTGATCAACATTGCAGATTAGATTACTCTTAATCTCTTTTTTGAAGCAGGGGAGTAAACGGATATTCTAGTTTTTAGGAGCCTGCTAATAAAGATAATCCCATTTTCCACTGAGCAACAGTTGCTTGTCTGTCTGCCAGATGTAATTGTCACTAGGAGATCACATGCAGCATTGTGGTCAGGATATGAAACCCTTCTTATAAATTTTAAATGTTTCTTCCCATTTGCTTGCAATTTCCTGTCTGGTCTATCTTGTAACAAAGCTATGGAAATATATTGAGATTATAGATTAGCTATTCAATTTTTCTTTCTTCATGGAATCATTAAATCTAGAATTATCAACCTGCTTTTCAGTGATTACTATTTTGTGGTAATGGCTGACGTTTTCTGGTTAAGGAGAGCAGAATTAAGTTTAACTCTAATTACCTTAGGTAGTGTAGAATTTTTTGAGGCTTTTGAGGGAGAAAAAAGGGATCTTAATGCCTGTCTTCTACAACACTGGGTTTCATGGACTGGAAGGGAATCTCATCTAGTCCATGGCCTGACTGAAAAACAGTTAAGGGTGCATTTGTCCTTCATGAGAGATTTTTGCCTCATCTTTTACTGAAGACTGAAAAAGATGCCCCAACATGTTGTTTTATATAGTTAAGCTTTTCTTTAAAGTGTTTTACTTGGCCTGGTTTCTCGAAAACTGCCCATTATTGCTTATTCTAATTAGGTTCTGGAGAATAAATTACTTCTTCTCTTCTCTGCCAGCCCCTAGAATGTCTTCTATACTGCTTTTCCTTCAATTTGCTTTTTTAAAATGTATAAATTTAAGGGTTTGAATCATCACTTACAATTTATCTTTTGTATACCTTTCATGAAACTTGTTGCATTTGTTATGAATCTCTCTATGATGCTTTTACTCAAGTTCAGTGTACAAAACAGGATCCAGAGTCTTGCAGAGACGACAGAATTTATTAGAGCAGGAGAATTAATTCGTAGCTTCATGCGTGCTGTCTCCTATTTCAAGATCCTCTTCCAATCATTGTTTTTTCTCTCAGCATCATGAGTTACCTCATAAATTTTGTCATTAAAATGTTTTGAAGTTAAAACCACTAAGTGTGTTATAACAGCATAGGCATCCATTTATGTTTAATTCCAGTAAAATAAACATTATCACAAATAAAGCTGCTTTTTAGCCCTTGTTCTTCACAAGCTTTGCTTTTTCTCTCCATTGTATTTAATGTCAGTAGGAGTAATTGTTTGTCTGGAAAGAAGTGGTTTTCAGTAGATATGTGCAGGTCAGCTCAGTCTGGTTTATACAGACCAGACTCAGGTACAAATGAATTGAAATGTTTTTATTCACTTCAGATCAGAATAGAGTGGCAGAATAATCCTCTGCCTTCGGAACAGTGTTCAGTAAGAGTGCTTTATATAATCTTTCTGGGTGAACTTGAGCCCGGAGGAAATTTTTGGTAGTTGCAAATCAGGTTTCTGGAACTGTGAGCTCGAAAGAATGACCCTGCTGCCTTGGGAGTGAGTATTTCTGAAAGACTCCTCTGTGCAGCTCAGAGCACCAGTGACTTTTGGTAGTATGTGCTTTATCTGTGGGATAATTGGTGCTGTAAATAGCAGGAACACAGCAAAACACATCTCATTTTGGAGTGCACCTCACTTCCATGCAGAACAATGCCTGGATGTGCTGGGTTTTTCAGTTCTGAGGTCTGGATGTTTGAATGCAGTTTGGGTGCAATGAATCAACATACAAATTAATAGCTTAATATAGATTGAGAAGTGCAGCCTTTCTTAGCACCCTCATCCTCCATGCAGCACATAAGAATCTGGAATTTTTTCGTTTTTCCACAGTCTCTCTAGCAATGACTCATTCCCATATGCCAAAAATCCAACTGGCTTTTTTTTCTTGAAATAAATTAACGTGACAGCTATCCTGAGAAATGAGCAACATTCCTGTTTCGTACGTGTTCTCTAGAATACATCTGTTTTAGGAGGGTTATTTTCTGTCCTAAGATTTTAAATGCAAGTGCTGAGTGGCCTGATGTAGTGGGAGAAGGATACAAAAAAAAGTGTATAAATACTTCCACTAGGTCAGCTCTGTTAAGATTGTGCTTCTGCCCAATATTAATGGGAAAAAAAGCTCCCTTTAAATAATCCTAGGTTACTTTTGTCTGATTTTTTTTAATAAGCCCTAAATTTGTCACTTCTAATGTGCTAGACAAAAAAGACTAATATGGATGTTTCTAAAGCAATTTGCTACCTACCAGTCCTCTTTTTAATTTGGCAGAGAATAGACTTAGCAGTCTGACACCAATTTCAGGACGTGCTGCAATTCTCTGCAGCTTCACTGCTAAAGCTAGATGACATTTTAGGAAGGAAGAGTAGGAAAACTGAAGTTAAAGATATACCAAATTAGTATTTCTATTTAAAATATATCCCTGATTTATAAAAAAAATACTGTTTTGTCATTTTCAAAATTAATTATTTCACTTTAGAAATGCTAATGCATTGTATGCAAAAATTTAAAAAATTGAAAGGCATTTAAATAATTAAGTGAAACAAATGCAGAATATGGTGCTAGGGTAGACAGTCAAGGCATTCCTACATATATTAAAATATCAGTTCAACATAATTGGTATTAATTACATTCATTTCTAAATTTTAAATGTTTACCAGCTCTTTTCTGCTGCATTTCAGGGGTTGGTTTCACCACTTGAAGCTTTGATCTCTCATACTGTTCCTGCACACACTTGCACTTTTTGCTGTCATCTTTTTTCTGACTTAGTTTATGCCAAATCATAAAAATATTTTTTGTTTTCCTGCTTTCTGGTTTAGATTTCTGTTGCCTGTCCTGATTCAGTGACCCTGTGTGGATTGGACATAGCTCACATATCCCTATGAACCATTAGTGCTCCTTATCTTACATCTGAATGCAGGAAAAAGAGAGGCCACAAAGCAATGCAGTGCTCCTTACATGTATCTCTTGACAAACTCCAGTAATGTTGCAGTTTTTCAGTAGCTTTCTCCTATTTTTCATTGTCTTGTACTCAAGTACCTGGCCAGAAGCTGTATGTTTGAGAGGAATTTTGTTTTAAGGCCTGCCAAGAAGTAAGAGGGCTTTTATTACTGAATGATTCATCAGTGCAGAACTTGTTTTGGGCCTGCTGGAGTATTTTGTGTGATGCAGAGATAATTGCCACTGTTGTAAAATATTTTCATTGAGAACGGTTGACATGAAACACTGCACAGAAACTGATCTGTCAGCTTTGTTGTTTGGTGAATCATAATGTGTTGTATATTTTGACTTTCTTTTTGTTTGAAAGATCTCTGTGAAGGTTTAAAAAAACACGTCATTTTGCTCAATTTGCACTTTGAAATACAAAGGTAGCATTTCATAGAAGAGTTTAAAAGTTGCTGGGGTTTTTTTCTATTTCCCAAATTATTGAATACTTTAGAGAAAGGAGCAACATATAAGTAACATGTAAATTTATTTTGGGGACTAAAGTCTTTTATTTTTAAAGCTGAAAAAAGGTTGGAGATAAGTTCTTTCACCTTTTGAGGGCTAAATTCTTTCACATTTAAAAGCCAAAATCAGGTGTTTTACTGAACAGAATGTATATATGGGCTTGGAGCATGGGAAATGTTGAAAACTGGGGAAAATAGCCATTTTTAATAGTTACTTTTGCAGCTGCTTCCCTTCTCTGCCACCCATGAGGTTGTGTCCCTTCCTTACACGTACGAGCCCAGTGATACAATATGCAATAAGAGTTTGTGTGTTTATAACAGAATTGCACATGATGTTTAATTCCTGTGTGAGTCTTTTCTGCAATTTTCTTTGTGGAGGGCTGAAGAGTGGTGGGGTCAGCAGCTCTGGAGCCCTGTAATGCACTTCAGTGGCAGTGGTCAGTATGTCCAAGTCACATCAAAGATTTGGCAAGGCTGCATTTTGGAAACACAGCTTCTAGGATCTCTGTCCTATAACATGTACTGTCTTCTTTATGCTGACGCTTTTTCTGCCTGTCATACACTATGGGCCCTTTCTTTTTTCAAGAAATTAATAGGATTTTAAATAAAGGGTGAGCATGATTCTCTCATCCCAAGCCCTTTGTAATCCAGTGCCAGGATTTCTCTCTGTTGTATGCTGGTTGATGCAGGTAATTGACTTTTATATTGTTTCTTCAAAAGTCTGTGACAAAATGTTTCAAAACAAATAAATGAGCTGACTGCAAGAACTCAGCAAATTAAACTGTCTTCAGTGCTTTTGCAGTAAGTCTAAAAGTCAGAACCTGGAGACCAAATACAATTGTCTGAAGACAATGTCTCTTCTGCTCTGATTTTCTTGGCATGTGGCCCCTGGCTGCTGCATTTGGTTTGTGATAATGGTTGAGAACTTTAGAAAACAGATGGAAAATCATCTCTTCTTCTGCCTAGATTCTACTTCAGAGCCCTAGGATATGCAGGTGACCACTGTGGCATTCCCATAAGCTTCCCATATTAAAATCCATCTACTTGGATTTTAAAGCATAACTTCATTCTGTAAGGACAAAGAAACCCAAAATAAGCTCCAGGGTTGTTATTTGAATATCTGATACATCCTTGAATTTGCTGTTTATAACATCTTTCTGAATGCAAGATGAACAGAAATGTTTGAAATTAAAATGTACCTTCAGTTTATACGTCCTCCACAGCTACAAACAAAGACAAAACACATCTTAATTATTATAACTCTGTATATATACACACATTCTTATATATACATATGTGGGTGTACCTACAGTAAATTTGTTTTTCTCTTTCAGGTGTATGCTAAGAGTTCTGGATTCCTTTGGGACTGAGCCAGAGTTTAACCATGCCCATTATGCCCAGTCTAAAGGCCACAAGACACCATGGGGAAAGTGGAACCTCAATCCACAGCAGTTTTATACAATGTTCCGTAAGTACCTCTGTGCTTATAAATAATTTAGAGCTTTAAAAAGGAATGCTCGTTGAGAAGATTTTTTTTTATTATGAAAGGCACATTCACAGTTTGGTAAAATGCAACTGCTAAATGGGAAGAATTGTATCAGCGTCTGTGCAAAAGCTCTATTCTGCTTCCACATGGCAATGAGAAAATAAGAATATTGAGCTAATATAAATAGTGGTAGTGAACTTTCTGCTCTGGGTACCTGTGGAAAGTGGTGCTTGGCTTTTCCCTCAAGTGTCAGGGAGTTTGTTTTTGTTAATTTTGCTTTCTCTAATATTACTGTGAAGCAACAGATCTTTGAGGAACTTGCTAGATTACATTTTTATAAACTGCACTCTTACATTTCAGCATGTTGAACTGAAGTTTGGAACTATTTTAGCTGTAGTGTTGAATTTCTGCTTTGTCCTTCAATCAGCAGCACCATCCCTTCACTATTTCTTTGAGTTTGGGATTAATAAACAAACACTCAGCAAAAACTTTTTGTCTCTACTTTTTATGGCTTTGTAAAAATTTTCAACCAGCTAGTTTTCAGTGTATATTTATCCAGAGGTGATCTGATTAACGTTTATCTGCCAGCAGTGTACAAAACTATTGTAAAGTAAGTAGTAGATTTCAGCACTGCTGTACATCTTTCAAGCATCAATAAATATCTTTTGAAGTGACCCCAGCCAAACCTAAAAAAGAAACAGAGCAGACACAAGAAAAGGTATAAATTCTCTATAAATTGGGTCAGATTAAATGATTAGTGTGACCTGGTCTGCACCTAGTCTTTGACTTTATGGCAGCAGGTTCCAGCATCGAGGGATCTCTCTTTTGCCTGTTGTGGCAGTAGCTCAAGGTGCAGGGTCACTGCTGCAGGCTGCAGGGGAAGGGAGGCTCGGGGCAGTGCCTTCTGTGTGCACAGGCTGCTCAGCCCAGCTCTGTAAGGAAACACCTCCTGGTGCCCAGCCCGCCTGCAGAGATTGGTGCTGGTCCCTGCCTGACGTTAGGACCAGGGCTCTGTTCTTTCTCATCAGCTTTCATCGTCGATCTTTCAAACTTTCCTGCTTTTCACAGCAGAATTACACATGCTGCTGTCGGGTTGACACGCTTTTGATTTCAGTTGCCCTGTAAAATTCTTGAGAGAGGCATATTTTGTCTGTCAACATTTGCTGTGCAAGTTTTTCCAGAGAAATATAAGTGAAGGTTGTTCAAGAGATAAAAGGCTGCATTCACAGTTCTTGGGAAGCAAGTAACAAAACGTGGTGGTGAAATGTGACTTGGAAGTGGTTGTGGAGTTTGTGTCTGGATATTAGTAAGCAGAGCTTGTTCTGTAGCCACATTTGCTAATATTTATTGGTTTATGTCCTAAATGGGAAAGGAACTCAATCGTGCTTTGTTTAAGTGGTCCAGCTGTTGGGAAATTCAGATGTGAGGTCCTGTTGAAGATAGCACCAAGGCTGATGATGCACTCAAGGAAAATAGCTGGATGCACACTGCTGGTGCAGCTGTGTGCTGTGTGTGCACAGCTCAGTCCCACTCCATGAAATGCAGAACAAAGTAAATCTTTTCTCTAGAGATCTCTGTTGTGGCAGCACAGATTACCACTGGTGCAGTCTCTTGTGCAGAGAGAGAAAATCGCTTCGTAATGAATTTTCCTAAGAGTATGACTGTATTGGAATTTTAATAAATAACCATTTCCAATTTTTACTGCTGGAAATGACTGCGGGTCTTCCTCTGCAGGAAAAGTGGTAAATAGATTGCATGCAAACTAATTCTGAAGCATGAGTGATTCCAGTGCTGTGGATTATTCAAGGATTTTACTTTATTTTTTTTGTACTAGGTGCAGAAGAGTCAACATGTTTTGTGATATTTAAAGTTTATATTTGTTGTTTTGTTCTCTGCTGCAGAGATAGCACCGTCTTTATGGGGCTGTGATTAAAAGTGCATATTATGCATCAGTAAAGATTTTATGGCAGATTGGAACCCTGGACAGCTTCCCAAGATCCCCAGACTCTATTATGGTTTGAGAACTCTGATTATAAGGGCAGAAAATTATTCCTGAGCAACAAGCAAGCCATATTGAAACCTGTGGCATATTACCAAGTGCTTGTCTATTCTCTGAGTTTTCCAGAAGCATGAGAGCTTCCCCCGCTTTTTATGTTTTCCATGTTTTTAATTCAAATACCTTCATGCAAAATAACAGCACTGGTACTTCTGAAAGTGCATGGTCTTGCTTAAAAATCCATCTGAGTGCTTCCTGTCAGTGATGTCTGAGGCACTGAATTCCACCAGTTCTAAGTGCTAACTTTAACAAAGGTTTATTTTTCTTTTGAGTGCATACTGCCTTGCCTCTCCTTTGAATGCAGTCTCTCATCCAAAAATATGTAAGGGTGGAAAAATGCCCCTTTTCAGACATATTTGCAATGAGCCGTTTGCTATGTAAAATTCTAAAAAGTCCTTGGGTCTAAGTGGGTGCCTGGCTGTTGCTGAGGGATTTTTTGTGAAAAAGAGTAATTGTCATCTGAAAGACTAAATGTAATGGCAGAGGGGCGTGTACACTGTGTATGGTTTCTCTGTTCTCCTGCATTATCCACTTGGCTGATTTTCAGGAGCCAAAATGCAAAACCTCATAGTTGCAATAGAATTTTTTTTTTAATAAGTCTACTAGAGGTTTAGCATTGCATGTATCAAAGATGCCTGGGGCATTGTCTTTGGATTCAGGGGTTTTTGTTTTGGGTTCTTAAGCTTTTCAAAATGTGATTAATCATCAGCCTGTGTGCCAGAATTTAACAGCAGGCCTAGAGAGGAGATCCTGCTGTTCATTGCAGCCTTTTCCTATGTGCACTTGTGAGGGTAAGGCACTTTTTAGAGGCAAAAAACCCCCATGTGTTGGAGTAGCTTTTATATAGTAGGGATGGATTTTTACCTGGAGCCATGAATGTTGGAGTCCATCACTGAAATTAAACACCCAGTCTACAAAAAAAACCAAACCAAAACAACAAAATCCCTTACTTTTAATGAGCCTAAATATCTGTGTCTTTATAGGGGAGAGAACAGTGACCAGCACTGCTGGATGTCACTGCTGGAATAAAGACCAACAGGGGCTAAAAATAATATAGAAAACTATGAGTAAATTGCATATCCTTTGCACACACTTTTTTTGCCTGGATTGGATTGAAAACAGTTTTGCCAACTTCACTTGCCACCTTTAAATATTTTATGATGACTATGGCTGGGTCAATTAGGCAATGCAATTTATATTCTGATTTGCATAATGTGACTTGGTAGGCCAGTGATTAGCATGGATACATAACACAGTGAGTTGGGTGGTTGGTCTTGGTAATTGCAGTATAGGAGGCGAACCCAAGAAATTTGCTTAAGTTTATTTATGCCATTGAGCAACAGCCGGCTTTGCTAGCAAGCATAAATCCAGGGGGTTTTCAAACTGTTGGTATTGCATCTCTGAGATTCGTCAAGCTGGATTTCTTCGGTTTCTTTTATCTCTAATAATAAAATAAAGCTTAGCACACAGACAAAAAAAAATCATTACCATTGGACTCAGTCCAGCTACAGAGTTTTTATTATCAGAAACAAGACAGAAAATAGCTGCTTACTTCAGTAGGCATATGGAGCAGGACTTAAAATTAATAAAAACTATTTTAGGTAATAAAGCAAGCAAATGTGTCTTTCAGTACTAATAAGAAGGAGGTGATCAGTTGCATAATATGTTCCTTATAGCTTCTTTTCTGACAACATTCTCTCTAATGTAGCATTAAGTGATATTTTCAAAGGTGCTGAATCTGCTCTGTTTCTTACAGCTCACACTCCAGATAACAGCTTCCTTGGATTTGTGGTAGAGCAGCACCTGAATTCCAGTGACATTAAACACATTAATGACATCAAAAGGCAGAATCAATCTCTCGTTTATGGCAAAGTAGATAATTTCTGGAAGGTGAGTTTTTTTATACTTATATGCTTGAGCAAATTTATGTTGGTTGATATAATAAAGCATAATTCGAAATTTTAAAATGTCCCATCTGTCTAAACCCATTAAGTTTTTTTTTCTGGAAACAAATGTATTTGAATAATTAAATTGAACATTTTGAAGTCTTTCTGTTAGGGAAACTTCTGTCTAGATTGATGTGGATCCTTTGCTGTTACTGTATACCCTTCTGATAGAATAAAAAGTACAGTCTTAATGTCACAGTAATTTTGGAAAATGCAGAAGGCTGGTAAACATAATGGAAAATTGAAGGTGTGAACTTTCATCAGTCATAAGCAAACCTGTCTTTCAATTACTTCTGTTCTTATATCTACAACCAAAAATGTGCTGCATTTTGAGATGGAAATTCTCTTTCAGTAAAGGCTCTAGAAGTATGCAGTCTCATTTTATCTCCCTGTGATAATATCAGAGTTTTGTTTCTTTAATATTGCCATTATTGTATTTTCTCTCATCTGCAGATGAGAGCAGCAGAATAACAACAACAAGGTTTGGTCATGTTTTCACTAAATTAAAATACGTTGTGTTATTAAGTCATAGTGGTCTCCTTTTTTTTTGTTTCCCACTGTCCTTTTCTGTGGCTTCTTCTTGCAGGCTAACACACCTGGGAATGTGTCTCTCATGCACTTTTCAAAGAGATTACTTACTAGTAACTGGATTTCTTCCAAGTTACCTCCAGCTCTGTGTGCCCAAATGCTCTGCATGCCTGTATCCTCTGTGTGCCTTGCCTCTTGCCTAAAAAGACCTTATTTTTAAGCCTCTTGTCAACTGAAAAATGAACTTATCAGTGCCGTGCATAGGGCCAAACAATGTAACTGTGCAAGAGCACCTGGGTCTCACATTTTCATTCCTTTTCTCTTTATTGGCATGAGAATATTGGTCTTGCACAGTTTTCAAACGACAGAAGCAACACTCATTCTGATGACTGAGATTATACAGAATGAATTCTCTAAAGATGATAGCTGCAAGTAAATGGTCCATCTGTGAGACAAAACTTAATAAAACTTAATAAAAACAGCAGAACGTTGGCAGTGGCAGCAGAACAGGTAGAGCTGGATGCTTCTTGGCTACTGTGCTGAGAAAAATACGTAGTAAATACATGAAAGTATTTATTTATTCTGTTTGGCTCATGGTACAGAAGGACTTAGTGTGCCCCTGTGTGCAGTCTCTCCTGCCTGCAGAGTGCTAGAGCAGAGCTGGGATCCTTTCTTTAAGTCTTTTCAAGCATAGGCTCTTGTCCTTTTACTTGTGACTCTACTTGTACTTTTACTAGTGACTGATCTCAGTCTCTCAAGAGCAGCAGCATGCAATAATCATCTGAACTTCCTGACCTGATTTGCAGTGCACATCAGCAGAAGGACCTGCTGAATACTAGTTGGATTTAAGGAACAAGGCAGCTCCTTAGTCACCGGGGTGTTTTTCACTGACATATCTATCTTTCTTGGTTTATTCAGTCTGCTTGGATTCAGAAATATGTATTGATAGTTTATATGCTCAGAGAGGAGATTTGTGATTACTCTCACATTCTGTATGGGCCACAGGATATTCATGGACTGATTAAGACAAAAACATGGCCTTTTGGAAAAGAACATCCAGTCTTGATTTTTGAATAGCCCACAATGGAAAGCCCACTGTTTCCTCTGGTGAAGTCCTCCAATAATTGCCTTCTCCCTTAAGACT
The DNA here is from genome assembly GCA_013397845.1 of Melanocharis versteri. NCBI lineage: Eukaryota > Metazoa > Chordata > Aves > Passeriformes > Melanocharitidae > Melanocharis > Melanocharis versteri. The sequence continues at coordinate 829,043 of VZTG01001078.1, forward strand.
TTGCATTATTTCTGGTACAGATCCATATGGTAGTTTTCAGTCTAAGTAGCACTTACAGACTTTCTCAGCTGGACTGATGATGTTTCTGTGTTGTTGCCCTGTAGGAATATATAGGTTGAGGTGAAAGTAACCCATAGTCATCTCCTGAAAAGCCTGTATATGCTGAACCCTGTGAGCTTTGTGCTTTCTAATCCATAAGTGTTCTCACATGTCTGTTTTCTCTGAACCTTCTCAAGATTACTCACATTCCTCTTGAAATGTGAATGTTTGCAAGGGGCACGTGGGCCATACCTGCACCAAATCCAAAAGGAAATGCTGTCTCATTGTTAGGCAGGTCCCCTTCCCACCATTAGGAGCTCTCAGCCAAGACCTTTGCATCACTTTTTAAAGTGCTGCTTTTCAAGTCACTGCTGTGTTTTATCAGTATTGCCTGTCTTGTTTTTTCCAAGATGTTTGATTTGGTATCTGGCCATATTAAAATGTGTACTGTGTGCTGGTAACATCGAGCACATTAAAACTGTAACTTGCAGATTGTAACTGCAGTCATGCCCATATGCACTCGTATATAAAGTGCAAATCACTGCAGATAGACTTTGAATCAGTTACAGTGTGGGATTCCTTATCTGGAGTGATAAAATCCAATTCTTCTGATCAAGAGAAAGCCTGAACTAATCTTGTGTCTGTGTAATTTGCTTATTTCACGTTTCTTTCATTTTCCATGTTCAGTGCTCTTTTCATCTGCCACCACGGCTTGCACGGAACCAGGCTAATCTATTTATCCTGCTCCTGTTCTTGCTGCTGAACATGGCCAATTAACGAGAAGTGTAATCTGCACAGAGTACACGTGTCAGAGCTGGGGCTGATCAGTCATTAGAGGAGCACAGTGTGAGGGGAGAGCATTCCCATCCCCAGACTGTGGTGCTTTTGGGGAATAGCAGTGGCAAATCAATTGTTTCATTTTAAACCAAGCAGGCTGAAGTTTGCACAGGACCTCATCTCCCTGGGGGAATATAAACCACCATGGGTTTATACAGCCATGGATATGGGCTCTTTTCTGTGCCTGAGCCCAGTGACATCCATCCCATATCACAGTGGCCAAGTCTGGGTACACCTCTTGAGGTCAGGAAGGATGTGCTGCAGAGGGTGTCAGATAAATCTGCTTTATTTCCCTCTAATAACTAAAGAATTTTGCCACATTTCTAAAGGTTATCTTTAGAGGTAAGGTATGAATGGCAACATTTGCCAAGTTTTGGAAGAGTGTTTGATGGGATTAAAGGTTTGGGGTTTTGGCTGGGAGTTTTGGCAGTACTAAGGAGTAAAGAGAGTCCTATCTATGCCAAAGTGGGGGGGAAAAAAGGAGTTAATAAAATGTGCGTGAAACCGATAATGCTCTCCATTGTCAAAATTGGCTTTAATTACAGAACATTTCAATTAAAGGAGAATGTTTGAAGCCTTTCATGTTGCCTTAGCTCCTGTTTGCAAGTCTTTTCTTTGTTCTTCTTCCTGCGTCTTACTGTTATATTACTCCACTAATTTGACCCTTAATCCTAGAAGAAAGAAAGAGTCAAGATTCATTTTGCAGTATTTGCTATTTTTTTTTTTGTGGGGTGCTGTGAGAGAAGTCAGAAGGTTGCTTGTATCAGAAAATAGACATCAATGCATAACGTAAGTGTATGATGACTGCTTTAGTATTTTATTAGTCTGTTGGAGCTGTCTTGAAAATATTTGTATATTTAGAGGCAAAATAATGTGTGAGTTTCTTAGTAATGCCACTTGAAAAGCTGGGCATTCTTCTTAAATATATACTGCCTGCATAGCAGCTCTTGAAGAGCTGCATTGGAAATGGTTACCTTTAGCTTGTTCTCAATGGGAAAGCACATCACCGAGGCTGTTCACACTAATGTCTTCCCTTTATAGCTCCAGGGAACATGTAATGAAATGTAATTTCCCCATCATATGGCCTCTTGCACGAAGTGGGAGGAAAGTCCCTTCCTTCTGGTTGGTTTTTGTACTTCATGTTTAGCGTTGTACCTTGAATGAATATTTCATTTCAACTTTTAAACTAAAAGAAAAATAAGTAAAGGCACAAAAGTTCTCTCTCACCTTTTCTCCCATGTGGTCAGTGCACTCACAAACTTGTCTTGTGGTCATTCTATTTTGTGTTCCTCCAAATGTGCAGCAGCACTGGGGGCTTCTCAATCGATCAAAAGCTACCCTAGGGCCTGGCACCAGGAGCATTGTCCTGCCTCATGCCACAGATATAACAAATTGGAATGAGCCAGACACTTTTAGCTCAGCAGCATTTCTGAAACTCACCATTTCCTTCTGAAAGCAGTATGGGTCAGAAACAAGTCAATCAAAACAAATGAGTGTAGTAAACAAGCATACGCTTTTAAAGGCTTATTCTTAAACATTTATTATGAAAATTAGAATTTAATTTATTATGAAGAAAGAAAACTATGTTTTTCGTGGATATATTTATCTTTCAGACAGGTCAGTGATCAGCTTCTCACTTTGCAGAACTCTTCAGCTGCAAAATGAATTAGTGAGGTCTTACAGTACTGATTAACACAATCATCTACTGTTATTTGGTTAGCACAAAACCAACACAACCTTTTCTTCCTGTGGTCCCACTTCCTATTTTCACCTGTACCCCTTCACTTTTCCCCTTCAGCACTTACAGTGCACAAGGATGTCTTGTTGTTGGTTCTGGAAATTTCCATTCAAAGGACAGGAAATTGCTGCTTAGGTGTTGATGTGCATTGCATGACAATGAAATTGTCAAATCTTGGGAAAACCTCGGTGTTTAAAAATCCCCAAGCCTTCATGGATGAAAAAGATAAAGTTGAGCATAGGGAACCTGGATAGGGTTCTTCAAGCTCTGCCAGAAATCCTAAGCCTTCACTGATATGTTTTATTCATTCTTTGCAAAATTTCTATATGTGCCAATGTGTGTTTTATTCAGAGCGATATGGTGCCTAATAAAGAAGCCATAAATGGACATTCAGGAAGAGCAAGAGCATGGCAAAGTTATATGATACTTTGCCTGCAAATTCTCTCCCTTTCCAGCTTTTCTAATTCAGTGTATTTCCCGATTCTGTTTCTCTGTTGATAAACTGTCTGTTCACACATTTTTGAGATCTCAGTAAGAGGTGATTTCAGTGTTTGTTTGATCATGAACCCGTGCAAACTTTATTTGCCTCTGCAACTTTCTCTGTCATGGAGCCCCTCAAATCTATGACCTGTTGCAGCAGAAATTGTTAGCTTGGGTGTTTTTCTAAACCTGTCTCCTATGGGCTTTGTTTGGATTTCTCTGTATAGGACATTTTGAATAGTCAGTCACTATCGACGTTCTTTATGCCAACTTGTAAACTTCCCTTATATTCTGACAAGTCTTTTTCAAACAGAAGAATTGTCAAAGAATTTCTAGCAGATTTCTGTGTGTAACAGTGGAAACTGTCCTCTGTCTTGGATCCTTCTTACCCCTCTCAGGATGCTGTCCAACGTTTTCAGCTTCATTTTGAGAAAATGGACCAGAAGTGCAGCGGTGTGTGAGGAGGGAGAGAATGTTTTTTATCGAATAGTTCAATAATATTCTCTTTATTTCTGAATTTCTTTCCAAAAAATTCCTATCATTTACTGGGTTGGTGGGTGGACTGACTGCTACTGAACAATGGACTGATTTTTTTCATGGGCCATAATCATATGTTATTATAATGCAAAGACTTCATTCTCGAGTGACACTGGTTAGCTCAGGGGTTTTTTTCCACACTTGAAATGAGGACTGGTTTTCAACATTCATGTCACTTTAGTTAAGTTACCAAACAGGTTTTATTTGTGTGAGAAGAAGTTTATGCAGCAGTGGGGTAAGATGTTGGAAAATTCTTTTAACTTTAGCACATAATGTATGATTCCCATATTCATGGTTAATGCTTAGTTTTGTACCATACAGTGCTCAGTACAAATGCCAGAGATTAATGTGGCCTTGTGTTAACTCCCTGTGTCTGAGACTAATAAGTCTTGTGCCAGCTAATGCCTCCTTGTTTACTTGTATTAGTGATTAATATGTACTGGCTGATATCTTAGTTTTGAGAACAAGGATTTTGTGTTAGAGAAAAGAAGGATAAGAGAAGTACATTATGACTTGACAACATATCTGAGATACTCTCAAAGAGAAAAACTTCATCAGAAAATCCAGAACTATATCCAAACAAGTCCGTGGCAATAATTAGCACATGCATGTATTCAGAAAATGTGATTAATAAGTATTAGCTTCAGGAATATAACCTGGTCTCCTAGGTTACTGAGCATGCGTGCTTTCGGGGGAATTCCCCATGCATCCAGTGCTGCTAATAAAGTACTGTCAGCTCTCTAACCTGACTAATTGCTTGGAGAGTTTATTTCCTGGTTTTTGATGACAGTTACATTGAATTTATTGGATGGTCTCTTTCCTAGTCACTCTGTCCCTTAGATTACTGAGGGGGCTTTTTCAAAAGCTTTAAAGCCCAAGGTGTTCAATATTACGGTGTTTTCTGCAACATTTTGAAGTTTTTTGAGTTTTGCTACTCTGAACTATGTTTATTGACAGCATAGTTTTGTCATACTTTTCCTTCGTTCTCTTTCACATGATGGCTGTTCATTCACAAGAGTGATTCCCAATCTCTCCTAAAGAGATTTAGTTCCTTTAAGAACTTTAAAGAATTCTTACAAGCTGATTGGCTTCTTTGGAGAACACTACCTGGTTTGATGAGAGAGGATTTCCTTGGACAGGAAGCATTGTCTGTTGTAATTTTGGTGGGTTTATGTGGTTACATAGTTAACTCTTTGTTTAAATTTCAGATAACTCGTTCAGTGTTGAGTTCATACTTGCTAGTCATGAATCACTGAATCCTCTACATACCCGTTTATAAATTCAGGGCAGTTTGAAAGTTTCATATTTGAGTTCCAGGAGACTTAATCTACTCTTTGAGATTTACCCCTGTAAAACACTGTATATATTTGACTCACTTAATATTCCCCAGCCCTTGTACACTCTTCTAGCTCCCTGGTAGACAGGATTTTTGTTATTCAGGGATGTCTTGAGAAGTCTTTGAGAGGGTGACAGCTCTCGAGCAGAGATTATGTTTGTGTCACAATCTCGATTGTCATACACTGCATGTACACTGCATTTTGGCTTACTTTTGACTTGACACTTCCACAGATAAGCACCCAAATGATAGGACTTCTAGACTTTACAGTGTGCATTTAGGATATGCACAGAGATGTATCCCCGTACTTGCTTTTCTGAATTACGTTTGTCAGGCTTTATAAAACCACTGCCTTCTGAATTTTTCTATGCAGGGGAGTGAGGCTGGATATATGGGTTGTTTTACATATGTTTTGCAGTCTGAGCTTTCAAGCCAATTGAGGACTCTGAATCAAGCTCTTCTGTAATGTAGTTGGCCTGTAGTGGTGCTTAATTTCATTCAGTGCTGAATTTTTGGTGTTCTGTGAGTGCACCTGAATGGTCCAAATTTGCAAAATGCTGTCATTACCTTGGACTGGCAAACTGTTGGTAAAGCAGAGCTGTTAATTACCACCAGCTACTACACTGAGAAAACTAAAAGCAGAGTTTAGTTCTTGATGAATTGTGTTTCCACCACATATTTTTGTGGCTTTTATATTTAAATTTTTCACCCACCAAACTTAAAATTTCACCTCTTCATAGTGTGTCTTCTTGTCAACATTGTCCTAGGGAAAGACTTATCAAACAGTTGTCACTTGATTTCTTTGATGAGAAAGGCCTTATCATGATGCTTTTAAAAGTAGGTGGAAATGATTGATGAACAGTAATAACAGTTCTGCACTCAGTGAACAACAAAAAGTACTTTCCTGAATGGCATGTTTATTTTAGCTGCTGAAAAATTGTTTCAGAAAGGGTTTGTGTAGCTGTTACTCACTGCTACATTTCCATTTTGATTCTGAGGAGAAATAATTTGCCTTTTTTTAAATGTGATTATCTTCCATCCTCTGAGTCTAGGTTTGCAGTATGGACAGCAAGGTGAGCAGTGCAGCCTGACACAAACTGCAGGGAATGTCAGGGCTGCATTACTCCCCAGCAGCTCATGATCTTGTCTCTTTGAATCCATCATGGAGAAAGAAAAGTTCAAGTGGTTTAAGATAAAAGAATAATTATATCTGCTCCCAAGTGAGCAACTCAGGAAGCAGATAGATAGTTGAAGGAATGTTAATATTTTGTTTGCAAGTCACATTTCTTGCTTTATTTACATGTAGCCTTTCTATTTTTAAATGCCATTTTTGCACTCTCTCATTTTCTAATTCACTGTGTTTAATGTCTAGAATTTGATTATGTGTCCTGATTATTTTTCTGAGGTGGCTTCCTAGAATATATACTTTTATGATCCAAAATAACACTTGTCTGCAAGGAATATGGAAATTCAGGACTACTTAATTGCAAAAGGAGACAAATGTTAGTGAGATTTAGGTAAAGTATAAGGTGCTAATAGTATTTTTATGGTACTTTATAGATGATTATGAAAGCAGTTGTTTTTGACTCAAAGTAAATAAGGAAATAAAGGAGTGAGATTTTGGTTAGATAAATTATCCGTTTATTTGGATAATAAGTGTTTTATCTGTGGTTTTAGATTCTGAATTGGGAAAGAAGTCAGTCATATGTCTAAGTAATATTCCCATTTAAGGCTGTGCATGGTTAATACCATTTTGAAAACACCTAAATATTCTGTAAAAGGTTTGTAAAATTGTCATTGCAATCTTGAAAAGAGGTGCAATTTTAGGTGATCTTGGTTTTGTTCTTTCTAGCTGCTTGTTCCTCAGATTTTTCTGGAGTTAGAGTGCATTTGTGTCACCAGGGTTTGTGTTGTGAGCCAGTAAAATCTGAGGCACGTGCCTTGGTGTTATTGCTACAGGTGGGTCATGTCAGCAGTACCTGCTGCTTCCTTGCCTTCTGTTCCATTCAGAACCCTGAACACTCTGAAGTTCTGGATGTATTAAAAGCCAGGCAGGCAGGATTAAGGTATTCTCTGGAAACAAGACCAGGACACTCCTTTTGTATTTCTTCTGCTGATTTCCAAATAAAAAGTTCTAAATGGGTTTTCTCTTGACGAAGCATATGAGTTTTTCACAGTTTCTAGTTATGGTATTTTAGCAATTACGTGAGGAACATCTTTTACAGAGTAATTCAAATTTGAAGCAAAAGATGGAGCAAGCTTTTAGTTTTTTGAATTATTTGTGTTAGTTAATAACAAGAGCAGCCTCGTTGAACGAGAAAGCATCTTTGTCTTTGTTGTTGGCTGTTTTATGTACCACTTAGCCCAGGACAGTGTCTGGCTGGTGCAGCCTGGCAGAGCTGCCAGAAGGGCCATTCAGGGATGGGTGAGCCCATCCTCCCTGCACAGGCAGGTCACCAGCAGAGCAGGCTGAAGGGAGAAGCTGTTGTTATGCACTTCAAACACCCTCTGCAACCATTAATTCAGCGAGGAAGCTGTAAGAAGTAGCTCTCATCCACCTAGGCCTGACACCTGCTCCTCCAGGATTGGAAAAGACAGGATTTTCACCAGTCTGCTTGTCCTTTGAATGAACTTCAATAAAATTGTTGGCCAGCTTTCACACAGGGCTGTGGAGGAACAGTGCACAGAATTTACATGACAAAAATAGGCAGTGAAAGGAGAATTCGTAAAAACTCGCTTGCTGCCAAGAAGTATAGCAACTTGTTGCCTGATTAGAGTTATTACTAAGACTATGGGCAAATATTGAGGGAAAGTCTTCTGATCTGTGTTGCAGACTGCGTGTAAATACAGTCTTCAGCTAATTGCCTTGGAATGCCAGTAGTCTTTAAAACTCAAAAAACATATGGCACTGAAAATTAAAGTAATTCTTGTAGGCAAACTAGGATGGCGTACTATTTTTTCTTAATTTTTTTTTTTTTAATGCAACATTAAAGCCATTGCTCTTCTCTGAGTCTTTTCCAAAATGCCTTTAAAGCTTCAGGTAGGCAGAATATTTTTAGGTCTCTCATGGAATATTGAGTATTTGGATAAAGGGGTGTGTTCAGTTATTCAGTTGGCAAAACTGCATCTTACTAAGGTGACATTCACCCTTTTCTTCACAAAGAAGATAATTATTTTGCATCTTTGACCAAAACAGTGAAAATTCCATATTTCAGAATGAGGTTTTTAGTATTTTTAGGCCAAGTATTGTTTAGGCATGCTGAGATTACAGCAGTCTGATGGTGTTGTTTTGTGTCCAATTAGAAATTAAGAGGACCTTAGTATTGATTTCTTTATACCTCGACTGTGAGTGAAAAAGCTGCAGTTTTCTTCTAATTTAGTAGAAAACCAAACTAATAATGTAATGAAAGATCAAATGTTACAGAAATCAAATAGGAATGAATGAACTTCTTCTCTTCCTGGCTTTTGAGGTACAGGAGATGAAAACCAGCTCTGATTAAATATTGCTGCTTCAAATTCATAACGACTGAAAATTTTTTTTCCTTGCCATTACAGGATAAGAAGGCTTATCTGGATGTCATCCACACCTATATGGAGGTGCATGGGACCGTTCATGGGACAAGCACCATGTACATTCCTGGCTATGTAAAGAACCACGGAATACTCAGCGGGCGGGATTTGCAGTTTCTGCTGAGAGAAACCAAAGTAAGTTTGTCAAGCAGGAGTGGTGGCAAAAAATAGCTCCAGATAGAGGGTGTCTGAAGTGCATGCATTTCACCTCCTATGAATAAGCTCCTAATTTAAAAGCACTGGAAAAAAATTATCATGTGTAAAGGAGCTTAAGTTGGGTTCTGTGTGCCAGGAATACGTTTTTCATCATGTCCGTGTTTGGTGGATTGACAGCTCGTATTAGAAAATTGGGATGACAACCTACAGTCACATTTAACAACCAGCTTGAGAAACAGGGATAAATGCATTTTTCATTTTCTTGAATGTGATATTCAGCTCAAGGAGATTATCAGATGAGAATGTGCTCTGTTTTACATCCCTGAGGTCAAAGTTAGGTAACATCCAAAAGCTGTACAGCCGCATGCTCGCTCTGCCCTCCCAATGACTTTAACCCAGAGCGACCCTGCTCACGGAGGGAGAAAAGCAAAGCTGCACTTCATTTGCCATTCATGTCCTTCCTCTGCTTCAGCTGTGCACAGAGAGCCAGCAGAAGAGCGTGGGGTTTTGTGATGTGATTTGCCTCTGGCTCCAGAGTCAAGGGAACTCAAGATAAGGGACAGGATACACACTGAAATAAACTTTTGTCCCCAAAGTTTCGTCAGGATTCTCTGCCCTTCCTGTAATCTTTGTGGCGCTTTGCAGCATTAAAACACTTCAGCAGATTACATTTAAAAAGGATGTTTAACTTCAAGTTGGTGAAACAAGGGGGTTGTATGTTTAAAATTAGCAAAATCTGTGGAAGTGCACCACTGTTGATAGTTTCTTGCTGTGCACTTCCACAGAAAAATCTCTTTAAAAAAAAGGAAAGAAAAAGCAAGCACCTCTTAGGCTTCCCACACAACTGCAGAGATCTCCTTTTTTTTTCTTGGGAAAATGATGGTAATTTGACATCTCTGTGTGACAGCTTTTGGTAAATTATGAGTTTTTAAATGCAACCACTGTGTGTATGTACTTGATGCATGCAGATACACATAATGTTGCATATTAAAAAGTCAACATTTGCTTTCATCATAATCTGAGATTACACAGCTTCTGCCTGTGTGGAGTATGAAATCCCTGTGTTAATCATAATGTGGGAAGAATATTAACCTTGTAATAACCCCAGGCATGAACAGTGACTACCTCCTAAAATAACCATGTGTTCTATTCACTGAAATAGTAAAATAAGCAAATGGACTTCCTGTAGAATTACTGAAGTCCCTATACAAATGTCAGTTCATAATAATAATGTTTGACTAAGTCTTTCTCTAACTTTTTATCAGCCATCTTGCATGTGTTACATTCAAAAGCTTGCTTTTCAGTATTAACTAGATATCTCATCTAGTTGTTATTGGCTGTATTTGCTGTGCTCTAAGATGCAATGTAAAGACACATTCAATTTAGGACAAATTCAGGTTGATACCTACATGTTATGCAATTTAGTTGTATGGATTTTGTGACACAGGAGGTAGCAGACTACTTGCACTCAGATTTTGAGCAGTAGTTGCAGCATCAGTTAGAAGAGACTGTGTTGGGATTGTGAAGTGCTCCCGAGATAGTAAGTTGCTTATTTTTCACAAAAAGTATTTGGTAAAAAGCATGGATCTGTGCTGTACTGTTGTCAGAGTGAGTCCTAGAGCATTTTAGATTTTAATGATTTTTATTCTAGTGTTTTGCATTGGTTATGGTTGGTTTTTTCCTTCATAACATTGGGGAAAATCCTTTTCAGAATTTGCTGCATTTCTTAGTAGCGGGCACTGAGAAAATCATTGATGTGTTACAGAACTCTGTATCAGGAAGTCAGGGGTTTAAAAATTACGTCTGCGAACAGTATTTTTATATGGCTTTTCTGAACTTTTATTAGCAGGTTTGCAAATGACAAAAGCTGTTTTCCTTTCACGGAAATTATTTATTTAGGGTACAGCTAGGCTAACAAAACTTTGCCCTGATGATAAGCTGTTAATAGTCCATCTGCTTCTCCTAATACATGAGGATTGTCAGGGAAATGAGACTGCAATGTATTTCTGATTTTGCAACGAAGGGAAATTAAATATGGCTTATTGCATCATACATTTTGCCTATTATTCCTGTCTAACATGGTTTCAATATATCTAATTAAACAGAAAAAGTAAACCAGCAGCATCCCAGGACTGAAAGTGGAAACAGAGATCTCCCATCCAATTTGTTTGGCCATTTCAGTTGGAAGGGGGTTGGGGGTTGGGTGGGGTTTTTGTTTGGTTTTTTTTACTGGCTGGTGCTTAGTATCTCATAGGTACTCTGGCTGTTCTGCCTCAGCATATGGTTACCTGTCAGTGTTGATCAACAGACACACTTGCTCCAAGTCTTCTTGCTGCCTGTATATTCACACTTCCAGATTTTGATACCCTTTAAGAGGCAATACTTGAGTGCAGCTTAGTACAAAACACTGCTCACCTGTCACCAGTGGCCATCTGCTGTCTATGTGGGTCAATTTTGTTTATATCAGATGGATCATGGATTGAATTGCTGAAATAAGTGCAGGTTTTTCACAAAAATCAAGCTGACTTGAATAGGAGCTTTGTGGCTGGAGGAGCCCCCTGTGTGTGCACATGCACACAGTGATGTTCAAGGACACTTTTTAATCATAATCACTTTATTCACTAGGCAGCATGGCCAGAGCCCCCTAATGAATTTAGTTATGGGGTTTTGTCACCAGAGTGTCTGTGTGCTGCAAGTGTGTGAATAATCAGGGCTGTAACTCTGGGCTGGGAACATCTGTGAGTACAGTGCTCGTCTGGAGCATCACAGGGCGACAGCAACCTTTGTCCTCAAACTTCCAGAAACCTTCAGATGTGTTGAGACCACAGACAAGGATTATCTGTCATTGCTTGTGGTTTCAACACTGTGTTAGCAGGTTTTTGTGAGGTCAGCTGACAAATGTTCTGGTTTTCAGAAAGGGAGAGCTAAATAATAATTTAACAGGTCACATGGTTCAGCCTTGTCAGAAGTGTCAGCTTAGGCTGCCCTGCTTCACTTTGTCCTTAGACAGCAAAATACCAATAGGTGACGGCTCAGTCCCGTGATTCTTAATCAGAGCTTTGCATTCCCAAAATGTCTCTGGTCCCTGCAGTAGCTGGTAGGACACAGTTATTCCAGGCAGCATGCAGCTGCTGTTTGATTCCGTGTGCGCTCTAAAGCAGCACGTTTCGGAGGGAGTGAGTTCTGCAGGCAGGAGGGGCTCTTTGGGATTCACCATGGCTGGTTCAGCTGTGTAGAGCATGACAAAAAGGAGCCATGTCTCCAGTTCCTAATGAGAAGATGTGAAGCCATTCATCACGTCGGAGGAGAATGGGGTAGGCGAGCTGGCAGCCTTCCTGCCAACTCACAGGGCTCCTTGCCAAGTGGGCAGCTGGAGGAGTTGGACCAGGCTCTCTTGGAGGAACCAGTGCTGAATTCTTGAGAAATATTTCTCCTTTCGAGAAAGTTTCAGATGCAACTTTTTCCTTCAAGTCACTGCGAATTTTTCAGATAATTCGAATTCTTTTACTAAGTGGGTTTCGTGATTTCTGTATGGGTATTAACAAAAGTAGGAGCAACACCCCACTTAGACAGACACAGGCAAACAAACTTTGTTTTCATATTGCCTTTTATGGAGGAATATATATTTAGTTCTACATGCTTCATAAAATCAGCTGAAAAGGCATTTAACTAGTGATTCTATTTTCAAGTTGTTTGAATCACAAAAGGAGTGACTTTTGCAGAAACTTTCTGTATTGATTAGAAGAATATAGCCAAGACAGTAAACCTTTGTTACACTCCTCTTTCTGGAGTTCAGAAGAGAATATATGAGTTCAGTAAGGAGGCATATAAAAGTGGTGATAAACCTATCAACCTGACAGAATAAATAAAATAAAGTGCAGTAATGTTAGAAAGGGGAGAGGAGAAGATAAACATTCCTGTGCATGAAACTACAGCATTTAGTCTCTGGAATATGAAATTTTTTCTTAACTGTTCAGCTAGTCATAATTACAGTCAGTGAAGCAAAGCATTCACTCCTTATTTTATACTTTTGGCTATAATTTAGAAAGACTGTTTATGTACTTATTTTAATAGTAGTCTGATGTGGTGCTGTAAACTCCACAAATAAATTGCTTAGTATCAGCTGAAAGTCAGTGGTTCCAAAAAAAAAAAAAAAACCCAAAACCAAAAACAACACCAAAACAAAACAAAACCCTGAAAAAACACACTGCTTTTCATGAGAGGGGTTGTAAGCCACTTTTTGTGTCAGAGATGTTTCCTCTTAACTACTGCACTGTGAGAGGACTGCTTACATTACAGCAAGAAGCGTGGTGTCTTGGCTGGTGTGATGCTGGGTGGCCAGCTCAGAAGTCTGACATTCCAAACCAGAGGTTCAGTTCATTGCAAGGGTGGAAAAGGTTCCTGAGGAGCCTTTGTTAATGAAAACCAAACTATGAAGGGTTTCAGCTTTACTCAAGTTGGGCCAGTGGTGTTGCAGACACAAATCCCCATCTCTGATCCATGTAGGCCTACAGGCACAGACACACCGAGGTGGCAGACCTTGCTAAAAAGGGATGGGTTAAAAAAAAAAACCAACCCCACAGTGCTGTTTCCATGGTCATTCTACTTCTGTATTTGTTGGCAGTTATCTCTTTGGGATAGACTTTAGCAGTGTAACTTCCTTCTGGCAATGGCCACGTTCTGTGGGGTGTCAGCATGAGGAGCTGGCTGTGCCGTGTGCCCACTTACAGCTCTCTAGGAAAAATAATGGCTTTTGCTTTCAGAAACACTGGAAAGGTGAGAAAAGCGCTCCCAAACAGAAAATGAATTTTTTCCAAGCACTAATCAACCAGTAAAGCGTGAAGCAATTCTGCTCCCTATAGCAGTTCTGCTGCAGGTAACAGAGTGAGATCAGGACTAATATTTTCAGCCACATGTACCCACTGTGGTGTTACCAACACAGTCACATTTGGAGTTTTGCCATATGGATCTTCAGCCCTAGGGTGCAGGAGCCTCCCCATGGTGGACTGGGTGTACCAGACCTACATCTGATCAGAAAGTACCCTAAGAGCCACAGTCAGCACCTTCTATGTTGGAGGCAGCAGTGTACAGCTACATCACAAATTAGGGGAAACACAGCCTGGTCTAAATCTTCACTGCGTGGGACAGAGCCTTGTCTTCCCCACAGCCTCATCTGTATTGAGGATGGATGTTTGCTTCACTGGCACATGAAAATGGTTGACTGTTATTCCTACTTTTTTCTTTTTTCAGTTCTTTTTGAGTTAGTGACTTGAAGTATTTGCTGCATACTCTTAGAATGTACCTTGACAGATTGTTTTAGCCTTTCTGGAAATAACAAGCTGCATGTAATTCAAAGGATTAGCAAATGAGAGCATCATGAGTTACAGAAAAGGCCTGTGTTCTCTAATACTTGCTCTTTTAATCATAACGAATGCGAGTTCCTTGAGGCATGTAAGATATTTCTGTTTTGCTCTTTATACCAGACAAAAACGCTGGCTCCATAACCAAGGAACATCAGTCTTAGAGAGACTCACAGAACGGTTTGTGCTGAAAGGGACCTTAAAGATCATCTAGTTCCACCCCCTGCCATGGGCAAGGACACTTTATGAAAGACAGTTTTCTGGAGTAGGTCTAGATTCAGTTTGGGAATTTCAGCTGGTTTGATGATGATGTGCTGGAGGGTGATAGAAGGGCTGAAAGACAGATTTGAGGGGCTGCAGGCAGCTGTGAGCCAGGCTGTACCTCAGGCCACCAGGCAGCACACACACACCCCCTGTTCTAGGGATCAGACACATCCTTCTTTCTTCCTTCAAAGGAACAGTGCTGCTTAGAGGTGAGGTTGGAAAATGGATGGGAAACAGGTGGTAAGCTATTTATTATAGATTAAGTGATGGCAGTGTGCTCTGTGCTGTCAAAACATAAACCCATGTTTCTTTTCCCAGGGAGCTTCCTCCTAAATAAATGGACCAGTCAGACACAGAACTCAGCGGTGCACAGCAGCAGTTTATTAAAAAAGTGCAAAACTAAGCAAACAACCCAGCATTCCCTACATAACAGACAAACACAGGATCATAGGAGAATTGATACTTCAGATAGGTTTAATTGCTGGTTCTCAGCTGGTTTTCTGCCTGAACTAAGGAGTAGTTTAAACAAATAATATTTTATGTGCAGACTGCACGAAATGGTTTCATGTCTTTAATTCATTATTTTCAAGAGATTACCTTTCTGTAAATTCAGCCTCTTTTGAGATTATATTTAGTGTGCATTTCTCTGACTGAAAGATGGTATATCTTATGCCATATATAAAACCAGAATTTAGATAATCTGTCTTTAGTAGAAATAGTTTTCCAGATCTTTTTGTTATCAGCCACTGGAGAGTTTCTGTAAGATTTAAATATGTAAAATACTTGGGAAACTTTCTGCAAGCAGGCAACTTCTTTAACCTGAATATTGAGAACTGAAACTACAATATTCAGCTCCATGCAGTGAAAATTGTATGTCCTCAGCTATGCAGAGAAGTGTTAACTTGCTTTTCTAAAATGAGCCAACTCTGAATTTATGCTGTTGTTGCCATGGGTAGGGGAGGATTGATGTTGCAATGCCTGTGCACGACGGGGCTGACTACAGCCTTATGCATCAATGTTAGGATCAGCACCTAGGAAAAGCCTCCAGCTGTGAATGTTCTGTTACTGGGATTCATTTCCGTGTTGCAGAAGATTTAATGCAGAGTGGTATATACCTTGACCTCTTTGAATATGTGTCCTGATTGCATGATTCTCATAGTTGTGAAGGTTGTGCTTTATTTTCTTGAGAAAAGCAGTAGCTATATAGATATATGTAGATAGATATAGATATAGTTATGCAGCAGTGCTGAGAAATTGCTGTTCCAGCTCAGAGCTTGTAGTTCTCCCATTTTACACAGACATTCAAATGAAGGTGAAGAACCCTGTATTTAATTCGGGGGGGGTTCATTATGTTTGGCCAGGAAAAGGGTCAAGATTTTTTCGGACAGCTCCGAAAAACCATTTAATGTGTTTTCACTGGAGCAGAGCAGTGCCTTTTCTAGGGCACCTGTAATCTCAGCTGGTGGGGGAAAAGCTTTGGGATGGGTTTTTGTTCTGGTTTCCCGTGGAGGCACTGAACCCTCTGGAGCCCCTGCGGGCTCTTGCTGCCTCCGTCCAGTGTCGTGAGCTGCTGTTTGCTGCCACCTACCGTTTTAATTAGAAGGCTTAATTAGTGTGCTAGGAGCACGTTCCTGTTGGCAAAGCCGGCGGCTTGGCTGGTTTGGGAGTCGGGAAAACACTGGTGCAGCTGTTCCTGGAGGGTGCTGCCTTAGGACCTGTACCTGTAGGACAGCCCAAGCAGTTCCACTTCAACACCAATCAAAGCACCAATTTCCCCCCTCCCCCAAAAAGCCCTGAAAGGGTCTGTTGTTGCCTCAGCTCCATGAAAAACCGCCTCAGCTCCATGAAAAACCACCTCAGCTCCATGAAAAACCGCCTCAGCTCCATGAAAAGCCACCTCAGCTCACTACAGATGATGATTGTCAAATGTGTTTTACAGGACATTCCGTTACTGCTTGGGTGGGAGGTGGTGAGCTGTTGAATTTCTCCCATTTTCTTCTTAGCGTTGCATTTTCTTTAGGCTGGTACATTTAGAATGGGTATTGTTTATTTTAAGCTAGCTCTTTGGTTTTTTTGTGAATAACAAAAATTAAAATATCCCTTGTTTTCTATTTTTCAGCTGTTTGTTGGTCTTGGATTTCCCTATGAAGGGCCGGCTCCCTTGGAGGCTATTGCCAATGGATGTGCTTTCCTAAATTTAAGATTTAACCCACCAAAAAGTAGCAAAAACACAGATTTTTTCAAAGGCAAACCTACGCTCCGAGAGGTGAGTTTTATCAACCTTAATTTTTTAATTGAAAATGCTTGTGGGTTTCCCTTTAGTAACAGAGTATAGGAAAAATTGCATAAATGTTCAAGGTTTATTGCCAGAGGTGTGCAACTGCTTTTTTCTTTAGCCATTGATGGGAGTATCAGTTGTTATTTTTAGAGGATAATCAAAATGGTGTTTTTAGCACACTTCAAGCTTTACCTCTAGATTTGCTTATAGGTACATCCTGCTCCTTCTTACTGAGACATCACAAACTGAAGTTTCACTCGGAAACCTGATGTTCTGCCCAGGAATAGATTGTGTCATTTTGATACATGATGTATCATCTGAAAGTGTTTTTATTTTGTTGAAGAAACAGACATTGCAGTGTACTGTGCAGGAAGTAAATAGGTGTTCAAGTAAATTATGAAAATGTCATTTGTGGGTGGTAGTGTGTGTGTTTTGGGAATTTTTTTTTTTCTTCAGAAAAGACCTGTTCAAGGCACTCTTGAGTTGAGGTATTAATGGTCACCCACCGTGTTTGTGGTTAAATGCTGAAGACATTTGGAGAACTGACTCTTGAAGAAAACAGGAAAACCAAACTCCAAGCTTTCAAAACAGTCAGTGTTTTTAGCCTCTAGTGAGAGAAGAGTGAGGCTAAGTAAACTAACTCCTCATCCTGGCACTGACTTTGGAATATTTTTCTTTTCTTCAGTGTAGGTAAAATTCAGCCTATAACTGTAAGCATTTAATAGTCACAGAGCAATTTCTGACATTAGCACTTGTGTCTGTGGCCATGGCTTGCTCATAGGTGTGTGTACATATATTCTTTACGTATTTACGTCAAAGGAAAGCTCTCAGGTTCCATGCAGATGAGGAGAACCTTGCACAACCACACTTCCCAATTCAGGTTATGCTTGGCCCATATAAATTGTGTCCTTAGCAGCACCAGCTGGTTGATAAGCAAAAGACAGTTTCCCATTTTCAATCAGGAACATAAATTCCTTATAATTTTGTGATCCACAGCTGTAATTGCCTTTCTTTTTATGCATTGAATTCATGGCCTGTACAAGCTGAAGCTTGTCCCTTCTCTCAGTCTGTGTTGCTAACAAAGGAGGCAGCAATAAGGCAGTAAAAGTTTAAACTTTCTCCGTGGGCTTGGCACCTTTCAAAACTTTTCTTCTGTGCGTGCTTCGGTTTTTGTCTCATGTCCAGTTGTTCTGTGCCCAAACACCAGAACTGGTCAGGCTCAGTAAATAATCCGAACCCATCTAAGCACTTCATGGGAATTTCAAGGCTTGGAATGCCATGGTAAATCCTGATGGCTTGTGTCAGCACTAACAGAAATGCTGTGCACCTGACTTGTTCAGAAAAATAATCCCTGTTCACTGCTCTAGTGCAGAGTACATAATGTATATCCACAGGAATATTGCTGCATTCACATGCCCTGCTGACCTATCCTGAGAGTAACCTTTCCTCTGGCTGCTCTTCACAGCTGCATTTAGATCCAACTGCCAGTAATCCATCTGCTGGTTCTCTGGGATTAAGAAAGCCCTTAAAAGCTTCTCTCCATTCTTCAGGTGCTAAAGAAGAACAAAAAGAGCTTGTGTAGTTCTGTGACATGATTATCCATACAAGAATTTGAAGATAAAGTCTGTGTTTAGTAGTTTTGTAAAGTAACCTTTGCAAGTTACTATTTCTCCACAAGCAAAATGCAATGGCTATTTTTTTAAAATGGGTTCTTTAATAATTTTAATAGTGAGTTTAACAGTTTCTTGCAATCACTTGAGGAAAAGATCAAGTACAGTGTATGCCTAGTGCAGGAGAAGGTTCTTCCCAACAGACACTGTTTCCTG
Source organism: Melanocharis versteri (assembly GCA_013397845.1). Taxonomy (NCBI): domain Eukaryota; kingdom Metazoa; phylum Chordata; class Aves; order Passeriformes; family Melanocharitidae; genus Melanocharis; species Melanocharis versteri. The sequence goes on from VZTG01001078.1 coordinate 847,464, forward strand.
CTTCAAATCTTCTGCAATGTCTTTTTATCATAAAGACAGCATAAAGAGGCAGCTGTATAAACATTGCCTATAAACAACCTGTGCTGTGGGGTTTTTTTGTATTTATTGAAAAAGCAATTTTCTTCTGAGGCTCATGTGAACCACTCCTCTCTTCTGTCGCTTTTGCTCCCTTTAGTGTGTTCATGTCGGTGTTCTCACTCCTGGGTGACCTGTCACAAAAAACAGTTACTGAGCTGGCCTGCTAGTTCTGAAAGCAGCTCTGATACAGCTTTTCTTAGTTACCTTCTTGGGTATTCATTGGTATTGTTTTCTGACAAAGTGTTGAGCAAAATATTGGTTATCACTCTTGGTGAGGTCAGGTTACTCTTCTACTCTCAGCCATGAGAGTCAGAATTCATCCTGTGTGGTAGAAATTATTCTTTCTTCACTGTTGCTGACAGAACTTTGGAAATGTTTGAAATTTGAAGGATGCAGGGTGAGGATGACATCTCTGGGAGCCAGCCATGCAGGTCTGAGCAGGACTTGTGGCAGTGAGAGGTTGTGAAGCAGGAGGGTGGCTCTGTGAATGAGCTGTGGGGAAGCAGGGTCATGGTGCCAGTAATTTGAGTCAACGTCAAGTCTTCTGTGATGTCAGTCACTGGGAGGATTGAAGCCACAAATTAGAGGTGCACATATCTTACTTGTGATTTGTGTTATCTGATTTTCAGTTTTCCAACTAAATTCACTCTCTAAATTTAAAGAGAAGATCTGAAAGGTAACTCAGAAGGAATGATGCTGACTGTTGCGTTCTAACTGAATTTTTGCACTATCTTAGTGCATTTCATCCAAAAAATCTGATAAAGAGAGTGAGAGGCAAGGATATCTTGACACATTAATTTTTACCAATATAATTTCTTTTTTCAGTTGACATCTCAGCATCCCTATGCTGAAGTTTACATTGGGAAGCCCCATGTGTGGACTGTGGACATCAACAATCTTTCTGAGGTTGAGAAGGCTGTGAAATCCATTTTGAATCAAAAGGTAAGAAATATGTCTTCAGTTTTGTACACTTGAGGGTGTAGTGTGTGCTGCACATAGAGCGCTTACTAATGTTAGTCTACTGAGTGCTGCATTTTGGTGGGATATTGAAGAAAAAATGGTATATCTGTGGTATCGAAATTATCATGTTTTAGTACTGGATATGTCAGGTTCTTACCTGAAAAAAAAAGAGTGGGTGAATTTGTATAGAAATGAGAATTTCACATGTGAGTTACACAGCAATCTGTGTTTTCTGTGCATTCAGTGAGGAAGTTTCGTTGTTGATGCTTAGAGCATTGCAGACTCTACCCTGCTCAGCTCTGAGTTTGTAGCCCTGACATTCCCACAGAAGTGCTTGTGCACTTACAGTGTGGAATGGCAATGAGGGCACTTCAAGGGGGGAAGAGTATGAAGGAATTTTCAAAGGTATCACATTCTGTTTTGTCACTTCAACTTCAGAACTGAAATTTAGTTAAAACAGGAGCTCTGGAGTCCCAGAGGGTCTCAGACTAGCCTTACATCTGCCACTTTGCAGTGTACCCTGAGCTTCTGTAAAGATAGTCAAGGAGCAACTCTTACTGCCTTTAAAAAGGAGCAAAATCAGCTAAAACCAATGATGGTTTTGTAAAATTATTATTTGTTAATGAGTTTATTTGTATTTGTTGTTGCTACTCGAGCTGTAATGGAGTATTTGGAACAGAAGCTGCTGCCACAGAGTACACCACGAAGCTGATAGAAACAAAAACCCCTCTAACCTTACCACACTGTCTCCACAGATTGACCCTTATTTGCCCTATGAATTTACCTGTGAGGGAATGCTTCAGAGGATGAACGCCTTTATTGAAAGACAGGTATGAACTTTTGTTGTGGATGACTCTTGGATTATGTTGGAAAGGGAGGACCATCTCCATTTTGAAGCTTCTCGGTGTTGCTGCTGTCCAAGTAGAAACAGCAGCTGTGCAGACATTGGCATTGTATGAAAGCAGAAAGGCAAAGCCATTTTTCAGAGTGTGTGTGACTTCCTTAGCTGTGTACACACATAAAAGCTTTGGATCACAAAGGATCACTTAAATACAGAGGTACTTTTTGGTAGAATTGCAGTCAGGCTGCAGCCTGTGGGCAGATTTTTCAAGTATTTATTTTCAGTCGACAAAGATTTAAATGGTTTGGAACCCAGTTACTTAAAGGACTTTTGGTCCCTGTGCATTACTGCCATCTGAGAGCAGCAGAAGATGTTGAGTTGGAGTAATAAACTGCAGAGATTCACATGGGATCCTGGTTTCTAGAAATTGTGTGTTTGCTTGGACTTCTGCCCAAGCCAGATCTGTTGCAGTAGCCAGCTCTGCCTTTTGTTCTGGCTGCTGCAGAAGAGAGATAGGAATAATCTTTATCTCTGATGTGTCATTTAATTGCCAGGATTTCTTTCGAGGGCACTGGACATGTGTCTGTACTTGTATTTCTGAAGGTGGGTGCTATTAAAGACAGTCCTAAAGGATAACACAGCTCCAGGTCAGAAGGGCAGTTAACACAGCGTAGCTATTCCCACTTTCCTGCCAATAAACACTTTAAGCTTTTTGCTGCTGTATTGATGACAAAACCTGTAAAAGGATCACTGCTGCTTTTGATTCTTCTGCCCAAGTTAGCTATAATTGGGAGTTCTTGTCTATCGGGAAGAAATGGAGCTCAGTGTAAGGGAGAAAAAGAGACAATCAAGAGATGGCAGCTGTGGCTTAAACCTGTCTCTTCCCTCTAGCCCTCCCCCAAGGGCTCAGCCCTCCCTCGTGCTTCTCAGAAATCCACAGAATGTTGTAATTTTGTCCATTGCTTTGACTAATTGTCAAAAGCTGGTGGTGTTTCATAGCTCCCAGGATGTTCGAGCATAATTTTTAGCTGCATGTGCTTAGCACTTTGCCTAATTAACATGTCACTTGAGCCAAAAATAAGAAGCAAAAATAAAGATTGAGACCTTATTTTGATGAGTTTGTGGTGGAGGCAGGAATAACAGAGAAAGCAATACAAGCTTGAAACGGGAACAAAGATGCTGGAATAAAGAGTTGATCTGGTTCAGAGGTTGTGTGCCTTGACCGTGACTGTGGGGTCTTCAGGGGATGTTTGAGTGTGAAGAGGATGGGGCCAGATCCACTCTCCCATTAGTCACTCCATGGACAGTGAAACTGTAGCATTTACAGGAGGTGTCCAGAGTTCTCCTTCTGGCGCCTTGGCTGAGGGTCAGGAGGGAGGACAGCATTCACAAGAAAGGTTTATAGTGAGCTCCCCAAACCTTCAGATCCAACAGCTGGGCTGAAGGCCTTTATGGTCCGAGGTCAGAGACTGCTGTGAGCTGTGGTCTCACACCCAGCAGTGCCACCTTCAGCTGGGTTAAGCAGCTTTGTCTCCAAGCTGCTCCCTGTCCCTGCCAGCAGCCCGATGTGGCTGTGTGGTGCATCCCTGCCATCTGCTGAATCCATCCCCGATCCCGTTTGCTCTGTGGCTGCTCTGCACGGCAGCAACCAGAGGGAGGGACTGCTTCAGTTTTGGCACTGGCATCAAAGGAGCAGCCAGGCAAGCACAGCCAAAGCAGCAGGGATTCCCTGCTGCAGATCTGGGAGCTGTTGGATGAGGCACGCTGGGCTGATGGAACACACGCGGTGACTTTGAAAGATGTGGCCAAGCAGAGAACTTGACAACCCAGCAGAAAATGTGTGGGGCAGGGCTCTGAGGTCAGAAAACTGCCTTGGCTCAGCAGAGGTCAGCTGAGTCCCAGAGCCTGGCAAAGGGAGAGAGAACGTTCACCCAAGAGCAAGAAAAGACAGATAAAGGAGGACACCTCCTTTGGTCTCACCTTGAAATTTGTAGGTCCCTTCCAACTCACAATATTCAGTGGTTCATGACTGTATAATGTTACATTTGTGGTTAGACCTGGAAGTATGAAAACGTCCTCCTTGATCAGACAAAATCAAAATGGAATAAAAAAAGCTCAAGCTGATATTGAGAACTGGTAAATGAATTTGGGGGCTTTGGGTCACAGTGAGGGATCAGTTCACACACGTTTTGGTTTTGTCCAGAGAAAGCAAACCATGATGGACCAGGCCCAAATTATTTGATCACCTTTTGATGAGAGTTGCCAAATGTTAAAATACAGTCTGAATATTGTGAAATGTTGTCTGAACACATCATAACAAAACATGATCTGTCACTGCAGGATTTCTGTCACGGGCAGGTGATGTGGCCCCCATTAAGTGCCCTTCAAGTAAAAATTGCTGAACCTGGAAAATCCTGTAAGCAAGTTTGTCAGGAAAGCCAGCTCATCTGCGAGCCTTCCTTCTTCCAGCATCTTAACAAGGACAAAGCTCTGCTTAGGTAAGTATTTATAGCACAAATATGTTGTTTGGTCTCTTTATTGCACTGGTTTTTACCACACTTGGAATTTAAAGCACAAGTTCTGTGAGAAGGGAAGGTGGGGAGAGCAGCTCTGTCTGGCTGCAGCAAGCTGTGAGTGAGGGCCTGGCAGTGCTTTGTGGAGTGTGTGGTGGCTGCTGAGAGCACCGTGCCAGGAGCAGGGACCCAAAAACCTTCTGTCACTATTGTCCTGGGTAGGGAATTGTGAGCCCTGGTACATTGGAGGTGTTGGTGCAGATGTACAAAACTCACCAGCTATGCATTAAGGAAAGGGACGTTGCTTTCGGGTGCTGTCTTTTTGGAAATGTGTCTGTGTTCCTTTCAGAATGAAAACAAAGCCCTCAAAACCAGGCTCCCACAAATGGCTGCTAGGGAATCTGCTTTCCAGGTTTTCTATCCCCACTTTTTGTTAAATTACATTGTAGAAGATTTGGGGGGGTTGTATTTTCTTTGAAAAGTTGTAATTTCCAGTGGAGTTCAGAAGCAGCTCATATAAAAACTTTCTTTTCTAGCTGTCTAGACAAAATCATAATCCTGTGGAAAAAAACCCCTCTGTTAAATGCTGAAAGTTACCAATGTTTCCAGAATAAGTGAAAAACAAGGCTTGGCTGGAATTGCTACCCTCGTGCTTAAGCTTTGTGGTCAGAAAATGGCAACTGGCATTTTTCATTTTCTTGCTGCCTGGTGCTGGCTGGATCCTGGGAGCTGCAGGCCCTGCTCCCTGCAGCCCAGGAGCAGCATCCCTCATCCCCACAGTCCAGCTCACCCACCTCCAGCTGCCCAGGGCTGCCTGGCTCTCTGAGGCTTCCCTGGGGAAGAGCCCTCCTGAAATCAAAGAGAATATCTCCTGGTTTCAGATTCTTTGAGTCTGTCCTACTGCAAATCCGTGGTTGTATTTAAATCTTAGGTTTTGGGGAACAGTCAAAAGCATTTTTTTCCTTTTTAAATTCTTTTATTAGTCTTTAGGAAACAGTAAAGCTGTAAAGGCTGCACTGCCCTCTGCAGAGAGAATCTGTACGGGAGAAAAGTCATGTTCTGGAAAGCTGCAATTGCAAATGCACTTGATTTAGGATCTAATAGAGCAGGATTTGTTATTTTTAGTGAGGAAGGATGAAAACTGCACCAAACTCCTGTAAACTCCAGTGCGATTTAGACCACGTGCTTTGCTTTTTAGGCATAATATCGAATGTCTCACCATGGAGTCTGCAAACGACATCCTGGTCCCCTCTTTTGACGGAAGGAGGAAGCACTGTGTTTTCCAAGGTGACCTGCTGCTGTTCAGCTGTGCTGGCTCTCACCCCACCCACAGAAGGATCTGCCCCTGCAGGGACTATATCAAGGGGCAGGTTGCACTCTGCAAGGACTGCCTATAGCAGCAGCAGGGCTGCTCCCAGCTGGGCACAACGTGAGTAGTTTGGAGAGGATTTACTTTGTACTTCCTGCACTTTGGTCCAGGTTTTCCGCTGCAGGCAGAGCTACCATTGCTGGGCAGAATTATCTACTAAGAGAGGAGGGATTCATAATAAACAGCTATAACTGATCTTTCCTTCCTGTAAGGACGTTTGCAGTGTCACTCTTCAGATTCCTTCAGCCGTTTGCGAAGAGAAACGAGTCTCATGTTCGACAGCGATCTGAAGATGACTGCGCAGAATAGTTTGTAGAAAATTTCCAGACCCATCAAACTTCTGGTTTTGTTGTTTGGGTGAAGTGTTTTCTATTTTTTTAATGAGTTAGGACATCCCCCATCATGGTTAGCTAAAAGATCTCAACTTCATTCCAGTAGAAAATTGAAGAAAGTGTGCTTGAGGGAGGGGATGCTGGGGAAGGAGGACTAACATTTTATTCAAGGTGCACTGGTTTGGGTACAGCTTTGGCTTGAATGGCTACAAAGCGGTTTACTTCACAAGAACTTGGAATAATGAGACAGCTCTGTACCCTGCTATTGGGTTATTTGGACCCAGTTCTTTTTTTTTTTTTTTCCTTTTTTTTAAATTAAATCTTTGTATACAACAAGGTAATGTCTGCATCACAGCTGCTGCACCAGAGCAGCCTAAGCAGAGTGTCACAAATGAGCAAACAGGCAGTTGCCAGCATGTGACACGTCTTGGTGACTGCACAGCTCACTGGGGTTGTGACATCCTTCAGTGTGGAAAAGCTGCAGAAACACACAACCATTTCTGGAATGGACTCATCACAGTTTACTGGTCCCATTTAGAGAGTAATCCTCAGAATTTGCCCACGCTTCTGTTGTAGTCTGTCTACTAGAAATACTGTGTGAAGCAAAAAGTATTCAGCATCATTGGAGCAATATTATCATTAGAGCCTCAGTTTGCTACAGCTTCCAGTAGTTAAAGTGTTGCTGAATGACATAGAAAGGTTAAACTAAGCTAACTATAATTATTGTATGGTAGAAATGTAAAATGTCTTCATAACTAGCTAGGTTTTTAAAGAGAAATTTTTTCTGGAGAACAAGTAGGAGGAGATGAACAGCAAAGAAAAGAATTCATCAATCCTCTTGGTTCTTTGGTTGTTTTTCTGGTTTTAGGGGGCTGCTTGTTTCTTCTTCCCTTTTTTTTTATCAGGCACACCAATTACAAATTTAGAAGAAAACAATTCAAAAGTTCAGAATTTAAATCAAACTTTTTTTTTTTTGAGAGAAGCAAGTAAACTCCTGTAAACTGCCTTCTTTTTACAAAGGTAATTTTTGTTATTTTCAGCAGAAGGTGACATGCTTGACAGCACCATTTGTAGTCAGGAAGTTACATGTTAAGATTAGTGAGAAACAAATCTGCAGTCAGAGTCTGTAGGTTTGCGATTCGGACATGCTCTCACCATGCTGGAATAAAACCTCAAATCAGCACAAATCCTTTTTTTCATAAAGATTACCAGGTAGTAATGAAAGGCATAGATGCTTTCCATTTTCCTTCCTTGGACATATCTGGTTGGTTCAGATTTTTCTTGTAAGCAGTGTTCATTATCTGTGTGGGAATATTGATGGACCTAGTGACCTACCAAAGACCAGGCAAGGGAGATGCTATTGCACCGTGGATAAATCCTCCAGAACAGTCCACGTTTCAACTTCCAGTTTAAAAGCAGTGAATGAGCCTTTTCAAACGTTTGGTTTCCTGCCTAAACACTCCTGACAGTGTTACCCTGTAACACTCCATAACATCGCTCTGCACGACACGGGAGCCTAATCCTGGGGGGTTGTTGAGTATCCAGAAAGGGTCTGTGGGAGCTGGGTTTGATGATGTGAAAATCTGCTGTATTTTAGATTAGTTTTCCAGAAACAGAACAGCTGGGTTCTCTAATGGGAGGCAAAATTTTCATATGAAAAGAAAACAAACGCAAACCAGTATGAAAATCCCTCCTGTTGCCATAGCTCAGCATTTGCTTCAGTCAGCACAAATGTAGTTTACCATAGTTTTACTGCCCTGGAAAAGCTGGGGGAGGGTAATTGCAAATGGGTCTGAGCAGGCACAACAACTCATTCTGTGTTTATATAAAATATCCCCTGCATACCTGTGCATATTTGTGCAACTAGAAAATCCTGCCCATCTCAGTGTATGAACTTCCAGCTGGTGCTGAAAGTAAAGGCAACAGCAGGACTTGTGTTCACCAGTTCAGCCTGAGGTTCTTCAGGCAGGGATTTCGGGCTGGGGTGTCACAGAATTATGTTGGAAACAAAGATTTGTGCGTGCGCACTTAAAGGATGCAAAACATGTGGGTTTTGCTGCAGTGTAATTCTTTGCTGTAAATACATGTTTGCTTGGTTCCCCCTGCTGTAAGGCTCACATGGCAATACATACTGCATTTGATTTTGCCTCTAAACCTTTAAAGATGGAAGGGGTTTGGTATTTGTTATTATAAGATTTTCTGGTCTAGTGCTTTGCTCAATGCTAAGTTTGCCTTTACCACAGCAGAGAGAGTTTATTATAAGCTCTGTTTTTTCATGCTGTAGCACTGTTTCTAGTCTGCTGAACTGAATTACTGCATTCTGGCAAAAATGAAACAGCAGCACCGATGCCACTTGCGTTTCAGCCAGGGACAGAACATCCAAATTGGCTTCAGAGTCAGTGGTCTCTGATCTTACTTCCACTGAAACCTATAGAGAAGACTCATTACTCTTGAAGAATAAAGAATCAAGACCTACAGCTTCAGTCTAAATTCCTGTCAAAGGAGACTATCATGAGAACTGTAAGTGCACAGACTCTGTAAGCATTGCTCACTGAGCTCCTCGCACGCTCCCTGTCACACGGCCGCGTTCCCTCGTGCAGTGAGGAATTGGTGAACCCTTCTGCAGATAAACACTCAGGCAAATCCATGTGGGACTAGTGAAAAGTTTGAATTATTTACTCAAACCTATAATAGATTTCAGGATAGCGGGCAGCTTTCTGTCCGAGTTCCATAACTATTTTCTTTCCTAATTGAAGAATAAAGGTGTAGTCCAATCCTTGCACTCAAGCAAGGATGTCAGAGAGGGGACCGTGCTGCTGTTTTCAGTCTGACAGTAGAGCTTGCAGCTTCCTTTGCTCAGAAGTCAGGTTTTTGCATGACTGCATTTGAATATACTGATCTGCGATTGACAGGAAAAAAATGTCAAAAGTTGAATACAAAACCATTTTACAAGCTTTTAAACATATCTCTCATATCAAGACATTCTTTGTTTTAAAATTTTGTATTTTTGTATGTGACCTAGTTTTTTTCAAAAATCTTGTTCCTACGGGATTAGAAAACTTGAGAAGCATTTACATATTTATTAAAATTAACATAAAAGGCTTGCCTTTGAAAGGTAAAGTTGGTAAATACACACTGTTTAAAAATGCCAATAAAAACCTCATTTATTTCATATATGCAATTTGATTTGCACATGTATAAATAGAGTTGCTTTTTGCATTTTTTGCTTAGTTTCTATGTTTCTTTTTGTAATTTATAGTTGCAGCAGTGTGTTCGCTTGTTTATATCAGATTATGTTTCTACAAATATTTAATGTTTATGTGCCTTTTTTACTTTCTTTGGGGTTTGGATGTGTGTTTGGAATATGGACACTGTCTGAACAAGTATAATGGAACACTAATTCCGGGTAAATTGTGCTGATGACTTTACAACTTAGTGGTGTGAATTTTGAATGTTTTTAAGTAGTGGAGAAATCTGTTCTAGAACTATAAGGCTTAATAAGATAAAATATACTATAACTTTTAATAATTCCTGCAAAACATTGCTTCTGCAAGCAGAATGCAATTTATGGAGAATCTGTGATTTGGCATGAGAGCTCCTGCTGGGACAGGATGTCTGTTCAATGACCAGGGAGCAAAGGAAAGCCATTAACATTCCCCAGGGAGACAATGATAACAGAAGACCTCCAGGAACAGCCATAGCTGATTTGCTGAGCGGGAAAGTTGAAGATCCACAGTGAGGTTTGCGAGGTGTTGGTTTTTCAGGTAAAGATGTCTCTGCATGGACGTACACGGGGCAGTTCCTGGTGCTGCCAGAGGATACAGGCCTTTTATCACAGCTGAACTGGCAGCTCTCGGTGGGGAGGGACTGGTCAGCTTATTGCAGATGGGTTTTCTTTCTAATGCTACTACTTTTCTGCAATAGTACTCTGCAAAGCAGCTGCTGATCAGATTTCAGTTGGGGTAGGGTTATAGCCAGAGCCAGGACTCTGCACCTTCCCAGCTCCACTCTGCTCCCAGCTACTGGTGCCAGCTTTTGCACCTTGCTGATTGTCAGGAATTCAGACTCGTTGAAGATTTCTCTTGATATCATCAGCTTCAAATCAGGCTGTCATGTTGTACCGCTGTTCTTTAAAATCCTAGGCAGCATCCTCGATTTGTCCTTGATGTAAAAGACATGCCCTCCCCTCTCAGGAGTGCGTGGCCCATCTGAATTGCAAAGTTGATTTATGAGTTTGCAGCACTGTTCACGTAAACAAAACCCACATTGCTCTCTCAGGTATGTCTTTTGCTCGGAGTTCATTTCGGGACCAGATTTTGCTAGTAAAATAAATTAAATGGGATTAATCAGGCTGGATACAATCTCATCCAAGCCTAATTAACTTCGTGACTCCCACTGGCTTCAGTGATAGCACAACTCCTCCATTAATGTTTCTTAAAATTAAAAAAGCAGCCCTCCCTTTTTAATAAGTGTAAATCACTGTATCTTACATGATAAAGACCAAACACTTGCAGGGCATATTGTACACATATCAGCAGCCAGTTTTTCTTGCTGTCACCACATAGATCAGCTCTGACTAAGTCGATGTTACTGATTAATTATTAAAGTATCCGTTGAAAACGTGGTTAAATTGCTGTTCAGTCAACAGTTGGGAGTTTGAGGGATGGCACTTTTGTTGTTTATTTTTAGAGAGACCAGGAGTTATCAGTTTCTGATTTCCCAGTCATTTTTCCAGGGGTGCTAACATTTGGCATGGCTGTTTCCTTGTGATGTTTGTCCTACAGCTGCTATGCCTTCAACTTCTCACCTGTGATCTCCTTCCATTTTTAGTTCTCCTTTGGCCCCATTGTTGTAGGGATTGCTGTAAATGCAAGGAGAATAATGCACTGACAGATGTGGGTTTTCATTGGGGCTGAAAAGGCCAGGGATCTAGAGGATTTTATGGAGATCTGCTTTAATAATGTTGCTGTAAATGTAACATCCAAACATACCGTTTTATGGGCAGTGACTTAAATCTCATGTACACATTTTCAAGCAGTTCTTGTGGGTTTCTTTTTAAATTAAATTAAAATTTAGATTTGTAATTTCCAAATATAATTATATTTAAATGGAATGTGCAAACAGAAGCTCCATGTATCGAGTGTAATATATTTACTGTAGGAATGTGTTGAAAATACCAGAGGCTGGACTCCAGAGTGCCTCAGGTGTGAGGCATCATTTGTTCTTTCTTCCAGGAAAAGCAACCAAGTGCAGCCATTGCTGATGTGCCTTGCACATTGGGACCTATCCATTTTTATAGGTGTCATCCTTTGCTTATTCATGTAATTAGAACACACAGAAGTGTGTTTTAATTCAGCAGACCTCTCTCAAGAGCACTAAGCCACCAGTTTATTAAATGAGTAAATAAAACCAGGTCCTCAAAGTTTTGATAAAATGAGTAATAACTTCACCCTCAACATGCAGAAACTGCTTTAAAAAATTAGTTGTGCTCAAGTGATTGAAACCCTTCTCTCTGCTGGGCAGATCAGTGCAGGTGCCATTTACTTAAGTGGGCTGTGCATGGGACAGAATTTGTCACCTCGTGCGAGGGCTCACAGAACTGGAGCACTGAGGACCCTGCTGTCCCCATGGCCACCAAAGCACGTGGCCGCTTCTGGTGCAGGAAAAAACACACCTGTATTGTCACTGCAAATACCAGCCCTGGGTCCTGCAGGAGCCACCAAATCCTTGGCTTTAAGGAGAGCATGTAAATAACGCCTGGCATTTCCTGGAGCCATCCAGGCACCAAGTGCATGCAACACGACCTGGCTTGGGCTCCAGCAGCTGCAAAGTAGTTTGAAGTATCAAATAGGCACACAATAAATCAAGTTAAATTGCTGTCTGAGGGCAGTTAATTTTAATAGTGTAATACCCAGAACTAATTTATGTTCATTAACAGGTCTGTTGCAGTACAGTGACAGTGAAAAATATTTTCAAGGAGTCATGGGTTTAATTTGGTTTTTGCAAGGAATGCAGCAGAGGAGGAGGAAATGGCAGTTTTTACCAAAGGAAAAAAGAGAGTTAATTTTATGAGAAAAGTTACCCTGAAGATTCTAAGAGAGCTAAAAGGAAAATATCAGGGAATATTTACAAAGCTAATTTGGGCTTGGAGACATTGATCCCCTGAGCTTGCTGAGCTGACCACTGCAGGGAGATTCTCCAGAGTGCAATTTGGGGCAGCTCTTTGGGTTCTGGTCTGCATCATTCCCTGGAGGAGTCTCCCTCCTCATGGGTGAAGAGGGTCAGGGTCTTAATAAGCCCTGTAGCAGTGTAAATTGGAAAAAAACCCTACTGAATTCACTGAAAGTAAAATACTGCTTTTTGCGAACAATAATGTGGAGTCAATGAGGGGTTTTAAATGGACACAAGAACTTCAGGGTCAGGCTGGTACTACGGGGTGTTTGGTTTGAATTCTCCCCTAATAGGTTAATCCTTTGTTTTATTTCAATGGTTGTGTTCCACTATATTACGTTCAAGCAGTTGGATTCAAACAGAACAGAACAAAACGCAGTGGTTCAGATACTGCCAAGTTCCTGGGGTTCAATAGGATGGGATTTTTTTTAATTTTTTTTTTTTTAGAACAGTAAATGTCTGTACTTTAATGGCATAGAAAAATGCTTTGTTTTCACTGTTGTAGAAAAAAACTAGGGAGAATTTATTTTTCAATAAACTTTTTTCTTGTGTGATTTGGATTTATGATTGCTTTGTGCTTAAATGGGAATGCCATGAGCTGCCTTTTATCCCAAATTGCATTTGTGTGGCTTCTTCCAGCTCTGCAGCTGGGTGTTTCTGTTGCTGCCCCACCTCTGCACAGGTAAGTCCCACACCTTAGCCAGAAGAACAGTGGGTGAGTAATGAACTGTTTGCTTTGTTTTGCTTTAAACTCGAGTTGGCTAATGGATTACATCAAGCCTCCTTTCAGGAGGCAGTTTTGTCACAGCAGTAGGTAGGAATTCCTGGTTTCCTGTAAATTTACAGCACGCTCAATTACAGCACACACTGAATTTACAGCACACTGTAAATCTGGGAGAAAGGGAAAGGGAGACTGGAATTGCACAGTGGCTCTCAGGCCTGCAAGACTAACTGGCACAATACACTATGGAGTTGACAGATAAAGCTACACTGTGGTAAAATAGCAGCCTTAGAGAGTATTCTCCTGCAGGATCCAATTTAACATGCAGAGCACTCGGGAGCTTATGAAACATTTTAAAATGTTATAAAATGTTATGAAACATTTGCATGTGGAGCAAGGGCTGTGGCGTGAAACTCTGGCCCACGTGGGGTTGGGGTGTGTGTTCAGTGCACTCGGGAGGTGCCACATGAAATCATCTTGGCAGCTCTGAATAAATACAAATGTCCAGAGTGAAACTTCTCCAGGGCAGCTGTCAGGGTGTTTCAGTGGCACCCATTCTGCTGACAGGCCTGTTCTGCCCACCTCAGGTTTTGTTAGCCCAGCCAAGACTGAGGGAAGGGCTCTCTGTTGTCACCTGCTGGGAATGTGGAGAGGTTTTGGTGGAGGTATCCAAGAGTAATACAGCAATTAATGCAGGAGCAGTATGCAGTGGAAAAAATAATAGTTAAAAAAAAAAAAACAAATGACGACCAGCTCTTTATCTGTTAAAAAAATATCCATTTGTAGCACAGTTGCTTTGTATTTAAAAAAAACCCCACAACTACACTGGAGAGAAGCAACAGCTCATTTTTTTTCCAGCATTACCTTTTTCCAAGTTTGTGCTTTGCTGAGGTTTTGTTTTTTTATTTTTAATGTGGCTGCACATAACTGAGTACTGTAGAATCAGAAGAGTACAGAAGTCAGTAACTATGAGCTTGCAATGCCTTGTATTGTCCCTGCACCAATTAATGACACACACTCTGGTAAGCAACAGCATAAACAAAGGTGTCAAACAGATGCCTGCGGGCTGGGAGAGGGATTGTGAGGTGGGTTTGGATATCCACTTGGTCAGTCTCTTCACTGGTGAATTCTGTGCCTTGTGGCTGCAGAGGGTGGTTTTTCCACTGTGCAGTGCTGCTGCAAGAGCCTTTTATGGCTGTTTCAGTGAGGGAAAGTATGTGAATATCCTTCATCAGTTGCCCCTTTTTATGGTCCTTGGCATACTTCCCCTTGGACTAAAACGGGTGAAAATGTTGTTGGTTCTGTGTTGCTATTCAACATACCACAATTTCCAAATGTTTCCTACCATCAGAATGAATTAGTGGAGGACACTGCTCATTCAGGCTCTTGTTCTGCTTATTTTTGGAAACGTTTTCCTTCCTGTTTCATTCCCTTAATTGTTGTTCAGCTTTGACATCTAAAAAGCTGAAGAGACATCTGTAAAATGGTGAGCAGTTAGAGTTAGATGTGGGCTGTGTTGCAGTCACATAATGGAAAAAAAAATCTATGAAAATTGGAACTTGGAATAAAAAACACACTATGCAGCTGTATTGGAAAGCTCATTTGGGGGAGATTAAATACTGAATACTTCAACTCTCACATGCTTAGGCTGGGTTTAGTCAAACTCCAGCTGGTAGAGAGTCCACAGATGGAAACGTTTTGCTGGGACTGCGTGCTGCTCTCAAAACACTTCCCCTCATGTGCAAGAGCTGGAGCACCCACTTTGCTGCCTCACACTCCTCTGTATTTGTGTTTATGCTTGTCAGGACTTGTTATTTTATTTTATTGATTATGGAGACTGAATTTAGCTAAAATCCAGGTAGTAAATCTTCGTAGCAAAAAAACCTGGGAACAGTTTGCACAGAGCAGACTCCAGCTGTTCGGTCTCACCGTGTGTCCTGCTTTTCTTTGGAGCCTCGGCTCGGGGGTCCTTGCTCCTGCAGGACCTCAGGGAAGCAGTGCCTGGCTGAAGACAGCTGCTTTCTGCACCTTTGTGAGGAGAGACACATCAGAGAAAACCAGTGCTGGACAAAAATGCTGAAAGAGTAAAAGCTCCAAAGAAAATGTACCAAGGTGAGAGCCTTTGGTGGCTCAGCAGGTAACAGCTGGTGCTTCCGCTGTAAGTACAGGGGTCTTGGAAGGGAAGCTGCCAAATTCCTGGAGATCCCTCTCAGCTTTAATTTCCTCCCCACCTCCACAAGAGGATGGAATTGATGTGATCAGCCCAAGCTGGGCTGCAGGCTTGGGTTCTGCCCCATGGGTCTGCCCAGTAAGAGGAGGTCGGCATTATCACTCGGCCTGTTTAAGAGGTGTTGCCTCCACCCCTTGCTCCGTGGCGAGGTGAGGGGTGACAGCAATCCCTACAGCCTGTGTCAGCAAGAGGTGGGTTCAGAAGGGTGCTGGGTTTGGTGCCAGCAGTGGGAGCTGACAAAACGGGATGTTTCCTAGGTACTTGCCAAAATAACTTGGAAGAAAATGTACTTTGAGCCTGTGTGCAGCTGAATGTTGGTGCCGCTGTCACTCTCTGCACGACCTGAATTCTGAGCTTCCTTTCTCCCACTGCTCCTGGTGAGTGGGCTGGAGGCTTTGGAGCAGCTGTGCCCACCACAGTGGACAGCTGATCTCATTGAACAGGGAAAAAGCAGGAACTGTTCGGTGCTACCTGTGGCTGAGAAGAAAACAGCAGCTCCCAGTCTTGGGGGGAACGGGAGAGGGAACTATCCCTGGCTGGTCTGTTCCTTGAATTAATTATGCTCTCACATTGCGTAACCTGGCCGCACATGCCAGGCCGCAGGAATGTGTTTTTGTGTGCTGCTCCTGTGCGGCTCCTGGCTCTGGATAAACACAGCCAGAGGCGCAGGGATGGGCTCTGTCACAGCACCTCTCGGTGGCAGCACACCCAGCACAGGCAGAGAGGTGAGAAATCACTGCCAGCACAGCAAAACTACGTGCAGCCCCCGTGTGAAACATCTTCACAAGTCTGTGTATCCCAGGGATAATCTCTGTTCGAGGAGCTTCAGCATTTCCTTAGCTCTTTATTTGACCGCCTAGGAAAAATGCATTGTCAGGTTGGGAACAAACATTCCTGGTTTGCATATGATTAAGGCTTAATAGATGGACTGGATCACCTTGGGCCTGATGACCTTTAAAGGCCCCTTCCAAACCCCAAAATATTCTGTTAACCCTTGTCCCGTGGCCTAGTGTCTCCATGAGCTGGCCCACAAAAAAGGATGCCAGAAATGCCTTCCCTTTTTCCCAGGCAGCTGGAATTGCAGAAATGCAAGTGGTATTACCAGTGGTGAGCACCTCTGTGGTACATTCCCAGCTGCAGGTGTACCCACAGCTGAATTTGCCCACATCTGAGGAGCTTCTTGTCTGAGACCTTTGCTTCAGGTCCATTCCTGGAACATCATCAGGGAGCTTCTTTTGGGACTCTTCTTCCACCATGGTTGAATGATGCTAATTTATATTATTTATAATATATGCTAATATATATTATTTATATAGCAAGAAGTAAAATGGAATAAATCAGCAGCAGATGTTAGCCGGGTGACTTTTTTAATGACAGTCAAGATTCAAAAAAACCTGGCTTTTAGCTAAAAGTGAACATTATCATTTCCCATGCCTACCTGGTGCATGTGGGCCATGGCTGGGGATTCGAGATCGCAGCTGGTGTAACCCTGACAGTTTTTGATAGCTCCCTTCTCTGCTGAGCAATATGGCCAGATTCAAAGCATCTGCTCAGTGTCACAGTCACTTTCAGGGATTAATTTGCAATTCTGAGCTTGGCCAGACTTTACTAAGTGTCAGTTTGCAGCCTCATTCTGGCCAGTGCTGTTCCTTGTGTGAGCACTGAGGCTCCTTCCTCGCGTCCTGTGCACAACAAAGAGCCCTTGGCAGTGCTGAGGGCTGCTGTGATCACCAGGCAGGTTATTATTTGGCCAGTGCCAAGTTTCAGGTGATTAGTCCGAGTGCTTTTGAGCTGTTGCAGCTTTTGAAAAGTCCACCTTCACTTAGCCTAGCTGGAAGCACGCTTGCTATTTCATAGTTGGGAAAAAATCAACTAGCACTGACATTTAATAAAGAAAACTCATATAGAAACTGTTCCCTCTGAGGGTGGCTGGCTCGAGCAGTGTCACAGTAGATGGATGAGCAGTTATTTTCTCTGCTATTGTCATGTACCACACAGAGTCTCCTTGATGCCAGCTGGCTTTATCACTATTTCTGAGAATCATTTTTTCCTGGACTTTTTCAAGTATCACAAGTATTTCTGTTATTTTCTTCTGTTTACTTGCTAACACCAGTAATGCTTTGAAGCACCTGTGGTAACTGAAAACTTTCTGCAATTGGTTTAAATGAATCTGATAAGAGTATGACTAACTTGTTTAACCACATCTCCTTTTCAGAGGCTACACAGCCGGTGTCTGTACTTAAAAACATCCTCAGAGCATTCCAGAGCTCCAGAAGGAAGTGTGAAACGTCCTTAACTGTTTAACCTTCCTTTGTGCATGAGCACATCTGTGCTCCACACTCACCTTCTTGACAGAATTATTTAATGTTTGAGCTGGGTGTTGGTTTGAGTGTCCTGCATACTTTCGGTGGTTTAGGACTTCAGTGTGGCAAAGGTTGTACCAGGAGCTCAGCCACCACCATGTTCCTTCTCCTCAGATTTCTGCAGCAGTGGGCTGCAAACAGGCTGCTGGAGTGCACAGCCCCGGGGAGCAGCACTTCTGGTAGCCCCCAAGTGTCATTCTCAAAGCTAGCAATGGGACTGGGGAGGGAATAAAGCCTCAGGGAGCTGGAAAAGGGTAAACTGTACCAAGAAAATTAACAAACCCATGAAATGTCTAATATTGCTAGGTTCAGGCCCTGGCTCTGTGATTCTGAGGCTGAAGATGCCTGGCGAACACTGTTAATCAGTGAGGAAATACCAGTTCCACAGCTCCCTTCATGGAACTGGCATGAGAGAAGAAACAATGGGAAAAGCAAAAGTGTAAGACATTAGCATCTTGTGCGGGAAAACAGGGTCTTGGGGTGGCATTTGATATTTAAAATCCACCTGTGCTGTGTACAGTGAGCACTCCTACACTTTCCAGTCCTTCTGGAGTCCTTGCTGGATGCTCCTCTGCAGTAGCTCCTTTGTCACCTTACAGCTGAGTGACATCATTCTGTGACAGCAAGGCACAAGCAGCATCAGCACTGGTAGCAGCACTTTTTGCATACAAATACTCATACAAACTTAATTGATCCAAAATATGTGAAAACAAATGGTAGCAGCAGAGCAAATTTCATTTTGCCACAAGGAATCCTGTTCCAAGGCATGTTCTCTTTCCAATAATGTCACTCTCATGGGTACTGTCAGGTCAGGGAAACCACTGGGGGAGTCTCTTCCAACACTTGTCAGTGGGAGTTGGATTTTGCTAAAGATCCTTAAGGACTTGGCCAAGCCACAAATGATGGGAAATACAGTTTTAACATCACACCTGTGAAAAAATCAGTGTCTCCACTGTACACCCCTCACTGATCAGTCTAATTGTACATCTACTCTCATTTCTGGAGTCTATTGTTCTGTAGTAGAAATTGGCATTTCTAGCTACTCAGCTACTTACCATGGTCCTATTTCAAAATCTGCAGTGGTCTGTCTTATTTTTTATTCACCTGTGATAAACAGAAGCAACAATACTGATTGTCTGTTGTGAAAACCGACCTGGAATACATAAAATAAAGAGAAAATGGCTATAGCCAGAGAATCCAGTTTAATAGGCTGCTATACAGGAAGACTTTGTTCTATGATACATTCTGGAAATAGTTTTCAAATGGTACTTACAGATACTGTATAAAATAGATACCAGTTTTATTGATTATACATCAAGATTCTTTCATCATTTAACCTGCCATTAAGTAATATATAAGATGTGTGATGGAAAGTGAGCAACACTTTACAGGACAATCTAAATCTAATAAATAGATCTGTATCTCACCACGAGATTGAGCCACTGCTGTGCCGTTGTCAGACTACAGAGCAACCACAACGTCACACACGCTGGTACAGCTGCATATGGTAAAATAGGAGACAAAAATCCCATTCCTTGAGCAGCTCCTCTTCCCTGCATGACTTTTTTGGCTTTGGTCTGTACAGTAATACTGTGTGTGCTTGTTTGGTCCATGCAAAGCTATGAACAGTGTCTCATTAAGAAAAAATAGAATTTAAATTGAAGAGGTATCGTTTCAGTTAATTTGGGGTTAAAATGCAGTATCTCTGATTACAGAAAGGGCTGTACCTGCTCTTTCTGGGTGTCTATTTCAACAAGAGGGTGGAAGTAGCTACTAAGTGTTTTAAGCCACACAGCTCTTGGTGTCCAGACTCTATGTAAGATACTCTTAGTCGAAGAGGTTAGCAAGGATTGTACTCCTGTTACAGCATGTGTTTGGGAAAATACAGGCCAGGAGAAAAAAAAAACTCCAAAACTCAAATCTGAAACTGGCACTTCTTTACCCACAGGCTTACCACACCATTGAGAACACTTTCACTCTGGAATATACAACATGGCAGCTGGGTTCAAACTGCGAACTGCATGTTTTCTATTGTCACAGGAATCAATAGCATACTGGAAATAAATAAGAAAAAAAACAAAACCAAAACAAAACGCTGCTGTTTGGCTGAATCGCAAGCAGTGTGCACAATATGCCAGATTTACAGAGAGATTTCCCATTCAAACAAACTTCAACAGAAACAGACCACGGGAAACAAACTGCATATTCAGGAAAATACCATTGGCACCACTTGCCAAGACGTAGGACGCTGTGGTTTTACAGTCCTTGCGGGGAGAGGGCGGCGCGATCACTCGAACATCTCGTAGTGGCGCGTTTGCCTCACCCTGGGCACCATATCGATGAGCAGCCTGCAGGGAGAGCACACCAGGTCAGGCACAGGCACAGGACAGCCCCAGGACTGCGGTGGGGGGGTCACTTATAAATATTCATGGACAAAAACCAGCTCAGGTGGAGTAACAGCCTCCACGGTTTTCCAGAACAGTTCGTTTTACAGTGGAAATTGTGATTATAGCGACTTATTCTGGTGTTCCCCATTAAAACGTTAATTGAATTTTCCAAGTTGAAAAAAAGAAAAAAAAACCCACACAGCTTCCAGCTGAGGGCTGACTGCAGCCTGGCCAAGGGCTGCTTCTCAACGGGCACAACTCCAACTAAGATGCTCCATCTCCCCCTTTCTCTTATGGCAGATAAGCCATAAGGGATAAAATGCAAAACTCGTGTTAGATTCCATGCAGTCAAGGGAAATTGTGGCAACAATGAAGTGCATGGCAGAGCTTCCTTTGATTTTTTATTCTGTTTCTGGTGTCGTGAATCAAGAAAGCATCTTCAAATTCAAAAGAACAATATCTGAAACAGGAGCAGCAACCTTCAGTTCAGAAGTTGCCAAAGGTTCGGCTGGGATAGAAATCAATAGCAAGATCCTTCTTCAAACCTGGGCACCTTTCCTTTAATCCAGACTTCCTTTGGCAAAGCAGTGCTCAGAAATGTGCCCTAAAAGCATTGAGGACTGATTTTATCCATCATTTGTGGTTATTTTTCAGATATTGTATTTCAGGTATACAAAAATCTAAAATTATTCCCATTTCTTTCTAAGTCCTGGCTGCTTTTCCAGCTGATGTGGGGGACACAGTCTTTTCTAACCCTTTCCACACACTCTGCTCCAGTATTGGCTGCTAGTCTAATAAATTCCAGGGACTGATTTCACTGGAATTACTTAAGCCCTTAAAGGCTGTGACTTCCCAGCTCTCAGGGCCAGCCCATCTGCTGGACACACGGCCCTGCCTGCTCCCAGGAGATACTCACTTGATTCCATAGGCAGATATTGTAAGTCCAATTAACACTCCTATACTGCCATCCAGGTACCAGACAGAAGAATTGTGTTTGAACACTTCTGCACTAAGAAGGATGGAAAATCCCATTATTCCACCTACAAGAGAGTTGAAACCTAGAAGGGAAAAAAAAAAATAATTAAAGGATGAACTGCAGGAACTCATGGAAAGGAAAACAGTTTTGCACAGTAACCTGTCAAAGACCCTCTCTTGGAGGTTTTTGTCCCATTCCATGTATTTATTTACATGCTTGGCACTATTGCATAGAGCTGTTGACATTGCTGAAGACATACAGGATAATCCAAGTAGTACTTTCCATTTATGCCTTAGATATACCACAGCAGCTTCTTATTTACTATTCACAATTTTTATGAACATCCTTTTAGATTTCCTCTTTCCTTCTGTTTCCTTTTTCCTTTCTCTTTTTCTCCAAGCCTCTCCCTTCAAAATTCTCACAGAGCTTTTGGAAAAATTAATGCCCTTTTTCGTTCAACTCCTGTTTGATTGATTATTGATTTGGGGTTTTTTAAATCATTCCTTGTGTTCTGTTTTTTAACTCCAAATTCCCTTTTTCTGATTTTTTTTCACAATAACCCAAAAGATACCCCTGTTGTTCTACACAAAAAAAAGTCACTGAGAATGCATTAATTTGGTAGATCCATATACTATTTAACCTAGATAACAAATGAAATATCAAACTTGAAATATTCTATATTGTTTGGTGAGTCAGCTCTAGCCAGCTGCTTTTTACAGGACTTAGCCAGGTTTTTGCAATTCCCCACGACTGCCAACCTGACACTTGTTCCTGAGTGTCTCCTTTGGTCCACACCTCTCACATCCAGTCTTTGTCTATTTATTAATTTATGCTGCTAACACATGTTGAAATTGTGTGTATTGTGTCTATAGATATAAAGCATATAAAACATAAATTAATTAATTAGAAATTTAAACCAGTGTTACTTCCCCTGCTCCAGCTTAAGTCAGGATCCATCAGCACAATATGCAACAGAATAAAATATTTTTCATGCCATTATTGGCTGATGGTTCCAAATCGTTTAACAGCTACTTGCAAAGGAAATTGTTCTCCCTTCCTGACTTTCATTCAGCCAAACCTTTCTGTGCTGATGTGGCAGGAAATCATGTAATGGCTGCAGGTATTAATCCAGACACTGTTCTGTGTGTAGGGCCAGCACAGGAAAAAACAGGTGGCTAAATCTGGGTAGGAAACAGGCACCTAAAACCTACAGGAAAGTTGGCTGACATCACTGACTGTCACAGAGTTGTCCTCTGAGATGTCACAAAATTCAAGGCAGGAAATGGCAATTTTTATTATCCAAAAGACCAAGAGCTTTTGCTATAAACAAATTGTACAAATGACATTTGGCCTCATTAGCGTTCATACATCTAGGCTTTAAAGAGATACTGCTGTTCAGCCCTACTCTAAAACAAAATTATTCTAAAATAAAATTGTTAATAGAGGTTGACATGCATAAGGGAGAATTTTCTGTTCTGAAAATAAACCTGTTTTTCAGGAAGAAGAATTCATGCTCCTTTTACTCAAAACAGTTTGTTGGTCTGGAGCCAGGGATCACAGGAGGTAAATTAGCAGGAAACAGAAAACACTAAAAAAAGATATGCAAGGGACTGCTAAATCTGTCTCAGCTGCTGAATCGCATTGTCTCTTCCTGATTGTTAATAAACCAAGTACATATGTAAATATATCTTGTCAAAGCAGATATTTAACCACACATGTTAAGATCAGCCTCCTACATTTTATAAAGTAGCTTTAAAGGAGAGAAGAGAGATAAAAACCAGGCTGAGGTAACTGTATACTTTTTTCCCTAATTTTTTTAATCAAAGAATGAGCAGTCTCCAGCTCAGAAGCAGTATCATTAGCACGAGGATGTAATTACAGGGAAAGAGATTTCTCTGTCATACAGGAGAACAATTCAGAGCTGGAGTTATTTAGGAATTTTCAGCTAATATTTTGGCTGAATAAACTGCTCTGTTTCAAAACTAAGCTACATTTTTTTAAAGGGAGGGTTCATCATTTGCATGCCTGGGCACAGTTTTGCAATGGTCAATGTTACACCCTGGCAGTGAAGGAAGTCAGACTCACTGGGCTGCAGTTCCCAGCA
The DNA here is from genome assembly GCA_013397845.1 of Melanocharis versteri. Classification (NCBI taxonomy): domain Eukaryota; kingdom Metazoa; phylum Chordata; class Aves; order Passeriformes; family Melanocharitidae; genus Melanocharis; species Melanocharis versteri. The sequence continues at coordinate 870,509 of VZTG01001078.1, forward strand.
TCCCTTCCAGAATCCTTTTTGCAGGTTGGAGATATTTTTGTTTCAAAATGTCTAAAGTGGCAGAACCTACTGGAAAGAATAAGATCTCTGAGCTGGAGGTCTGTTGGGAGAGAATCCCAAATGCAGCGAGGCAGTCGCTTAGTTGTAACCCCCTCACTGCTATTCTGATGCCTTTTTTTGCTTCCTTTAGATTTAAAATACAAATACTCATGAAGAATTTATATAAGTGGGATGATAGAGATACTCATAATATGTGTTATCACACATCATCAAGAAAAAATTTGAGTATGTTTAATCTGCTTAAAATAAAGCAAATTTTATGTATCTCTAGATTAAGCTGAGAATTGAATTTCCTTAAAGTGAAATCTTTAGCAAAGAGTAAAATAATTTAGGTACCACAACCCATGAATCATGAACACCCTACAGTGTCTGTTTACAGAGTATTTCAAACCACCCTGGCAGATAAAAAACTGGGAGAGATTTGCAGGAGGCTGTGAAACTTCTGCCATCACTGTGGCCTCACTTGTTTGAAGGGCAGATCCCCGGGATTTCTGAGGATTCAGAAGCTTGAGCCCTGTCAGTAAGAGGAATATCTGGACCTACTTTTAAAGCAGGACTTTAAACCTACCTTTAAAACCAAAACCACTCAGGTGCTACACACCTGGGCTGACACAGTGGTGGCAGCGAGGCATTCCAAGGATGTAGTGGAGGAGATTCACCCTGTGCCAAACCCCGGCAGGGCCAGAGCAGTGCAGGGCAGGGAAGGGCTTTGTTTCACCCCTGCCATGCTCCAGCAGCTCTGCTGAGTGGCAGGGAAAGCGCTGTGGTGACAAATGACACCTGTGGGGGTACCTGTGGATGATGGTGATGATCCCTGCCCAAGGCAGGCGGCGTTCCTGCAGCAGACTTTGCTTCATTTAAACTCTCGGGATTTTACCATTCACCAGGCACGGGCAGTGAGGATGGAGGTGACTTAACCAAAGCTCTCTCAATTGGTGTCATATCCCCCTGCTGCAGCCTAGCCTCTCACTAACACACCTCTAATGCATTATCTGCTCTACCTCTAACTCTGCTCCTGCTTGCTATCCACACATTCACTGTTTGGCTTCCACCAGACATTCCCATTTCAGCTGAGCTGTCTGTGCTAGAGGCCAGCGGTACCACAGACTGTTCTAGGGCTTGGGTTTGGGTTTTTTTCCCATTTCCCAGTGGCTGCCTTATTTCAATGTTCCCTCACAGCTGTCATCATGCAGGGGTCCCTGGAAGAGGCTCTAAAAGCAGCAGGATCAATGTCACACTCACCATCGGTTATCAGTGCTCTGCTGGTAAGGACCTTTCCCAGCATAAATTTGATTACTGCCAAGACAGAGCAAAGGATTCCACTTAGAACAGAGACACTATACAGAAAATCATCCTGGAAAAAAAAAAAAAGTCATATATTAGTATGTCTTCCGGTCATGTCCCATATATTAAATGACAAATGGCATTAAATACTGTGCAGTTATTTTTGCTACTGACAAACACAACCTGAGATAAAGATTTCCTACTTTATGACTTCCATGACAGCTGGTGCTTATTTTGCTTATACTGTCACCTGCAATTCCTTTTGCAGCCATAATTAATGACAGTTCCAACCAACAAATTGTGAATTGACCCAACCTCCTCAGAGTCAGGAGGTTATGTTTACCTGTGGGGCTGAATGCAGACTGCCAGGTCAGCCAATGCCTAATGCCAGCAGTAATGAAGTCCCCATAGGCAGAAGGAAGGCTTGAAAATAGAATCCCACTTACCAGACCAATATTGACTTTTAGTGTAAGAAATAACCACTTAACGTTGTTTCAGATTCTGTGCTTGCTTTGGGGTTTCTTTTGTTTCCTTTCCCTTAAGTCGGGTTCAAGCTACATCCATAAAACTCCTGATGCTGATGTGCAAAGTAAGGTTTAGTTCTTTCATAGGAAACAAATTTTTCATGGGCTTCCATTCCACAGAAACATCTCCATTGCCTAATTTGCCCGTGCAACGTGGGTTCCCCAGGCTCCCTCAGGAGAGGGCTGTGTCAGTGCAGGGCAAAGAAGGGTAACTAATTATTGTTTAACACTCGTTCTCTAAATGCCGTCTGGAGGCCCCCACCCCTTCCTGCTGGCTGGTTTGTGTTTGGTGGGGCTGGCAGGAAACCCCTGGGTGCTGACATGCTGCACTCAGGTGCCTAAAGGGAGTCCCTGCGCCTTCTTCCCCCCTCCACTGCAGAAAAACCCAAGCGAGCTCTCAGCCTGCTGCCACCTAACCACAGAGCTTCGAGTTAGGTTCATTTATTACTCTTGATAGAAGCTTTAATTTAGGCTGTTGCAACACCAGTACAAATAAAGGAAATAGCGAGAATTCTTTTTTAATTTGTGTCTGCAGGTCTAAGTGGGCCAGTGCCACTGGGACCTGTTCCTGATTAAAACACTCCAGCAAAAGTCCCCATTGGTACCAAACATTGTCATGATGATTCATCATCAGCTCCATCCATTTTCATTATTTTAGCAGCAATCTGAAACCCAAATAAATCAAAAAATCATTTTGAAAGCTGCTTAGGAAGATACTGGGAATTAGATTACTGGTATAATGTACTCATATCCCTAAATAAATCATTCAATATTTTTATACAATTTTGTATGTCGTATAATTTTGAAAGTCTACTTCACCCACTCTCAATCATGAGCCCATTCTCTCTAGACCTGGTACAGTATTAACAATATTAAGACAAAATGCACTGAGGGAATGAGAGTAAAATAGAAGCAATGAGAACACAGAACTCAAGTACTGGGTAAAGGTAGGATAAAAAGCATTCATAAAGTTATTTTAACAGAACAACTGGAAAATACCCAGGCAATTTTGGAGTGTTAGGGAAGGACTAAGGAAGCAGTGGCAATATTTGGTTGCTGTCAGTCTAACAAGGAAAGCTGGGAGCTCTCAAAAGGTCTGAAATGACAACAAAGCTTCAAAAGTCTGGACAAGCTTTGCAGAAAACTCTCAAAATTGGAGATCCTTGTCAAAACCATGCCTCCAATCTTTATGCATCTTTCTCAAAAATGTGTATCCTCAGCACCCAAAGACTTCATTTTGATAGCCTAACAAGTTCTGATTGGTTAATCTAATCTAACCTTATCTAATATTTGATATACGGCATATGTATAAGGCTTCAGAATAGTCTGAGGTAGAACGCTGTGCTCCAACAACATTTCTCTTGTGTCTCACATGGCACAAGGACTCATTGCTCAACACTACATGAGATCTCTCATTTCCTCATCACCCCACAGACCCTCCAAAGACTCTGATTCCTCCCAGGCATTCCTACCTCTTATCTTTGCCTTCCCCCCAGCGAAGCACAGGCTTTGTAACCAGCACAGAGCTGAACACCGCAGGCCCAGCGGAGGTGACAGCATAAATCACTTTGCTATCGACAGTTGTGTCACTGTCAGCCTTGGGATGGAAAAAATGCAGTTTTCCTACACCTGTGAAATCCTTGGGGATGCATTGGAAAACCATTACAAATCGGCATAGTTTGGAAAAAATCTATGGATCACAATACAAGATATTTTGAAAAGTATTCATACAGATGTTCAAAAGTCCAGGTATTGATTCGGAATCCTGAAAATGCCATGCCCTATTCCCCGTGTTATCGTATCAGGTTTCATCCTCTTCATGGCACCTTATTTAGAGCTTTTTGTTTGTTTTTTACTTGCCATGGTGTACCACAAATTTTTGGGGTGAATTCGGGGGTTTTCCTGCACATGCCACTAAAATCATAGTATGTGGAAACACATCTTGCTATTTGTTCTGCTGTACAGTCGTGATCAAAATGAGTCTAGCTACTCTTCTGGGATCCAAGAATGACCTAAATGTGATACAGATTTCTGAATGAACTCATGAATTTCTGAACAGGCTTTTTTTAGAGGATACATGTTCAGGATCTAGAAATTTTTCCTAAGATCACTGTTTCTTTCTTCACCGAATCACACAAGACAAGCCCATTTTGTTGCCAATACTAATCCAAGAACCCGAAAAAAAATCAAAGCTCCTTTGTTATCACAGTGGACACGAGAAAGGGAACAAATTTAAAAAACTCTGTTTCGAGTCCAGACGCTTAGGCTGTGCCGAACAGCTTTTCAGAAGGCGATATTCCTGGTTTTCTCTGTGAACAATGCCCAAAATCAGCAGCTCGGGTTGCGTGCGGCTCCGCGCAGGAGCCACCGGGAGGCGGCAGATCCCGCACGAACGGAGCGCGGCTGCGAGGACCGAACACAAGAGGAAAAAAAATCTATCAAACTCTCTTTTTTTCCGTACTTCTCTGTGCTTTCTGGGTCTCCAGACACCCTAGGGGTGGAAGAAGAAGAGTGAGGCTGTTTGCTGCTGCCAAGAAGGTTTTGCGGGTGTCACACATCAGCCCAAAGTGGCGATGCCCAGCAGCACGGACAGCCCGGCTGCTGCCCGAGCAGGTGGGGATGAAAGAGGAGAGAAACAGCTCAAAACACGGCCTTGGCACTATTTTGCTGCCGAGAAGCTGGAACTGGTTTGGGACAGCAGGATTCAATGCATTAGCCCAGGGAGGGCTGCTGTGGGCCGAGCCCTGGGCTGGAGCAGAGGTGTCCGGCCCTGGGACACGCGGGTGACAAACGCGCTCTGCCGCGGTGCTGCGGGCTCCAGAGGGTTAAACACGTCACCCCGTGGCTGTGAAATGATCCCCATTAAACTAACCCATCCTTCGGAGAAACGAAGAAAGGAAAAGCCGTAATGGAGACCTAAATTAATAAAATAAGCCCGGCCATCTGGCACCATCTCCCTGCGGATCCTCCCGCAGCCCTGCCCTCTCCGTAGCCCTTGCCTTCCCATCTGACAGTCATTAGGAGCACGGACCACATCCAGCCAGCCTCACCGTACGTGTCCTTGGTGTTATTTTAATTAAAGCAGCAGCGAATTGTGACAGATGATAGAAGTTAAAATTCTGCATCATTTCCATATGATAAAGGCTTCCCAGTGCGGTAAATAAAGCTCCTTCCTTTTCCGTTTCTTTTCATCATATTCCCTCATTGCTGCTACACTGTACACGAGACCTCCATTAAAGGACACCTATACTGATTAGATGGTTTCATGCATAGACCAGCACTGTACATAAAGCAAGGTGCCCATCCTGGGCTGCCTTCTCATTACACAGCACTTTAATAGCTACCGTGTCCCTACTTAAGATTTATTTTATGCAAGGTCTTATGCTGTGGGTTTATGCTTTCTTGCCCAGAAGAAAGCTTTCCTAGGAAAAAAATCTTTTCCTCTTTTACCATTTCTAAGAAAGGAATAATAGAAGTCAGCAGGCAGCTTTCCTCCTCTTTACCCAAATGCATTGTCCCCAGCTGTGCAGCTGAGAAGAGGGGGTGGCAAAATTGTCACAACAGTTCTGTCCCTGCTTTCAAGGATTTCACCAAAAGCAGCAGTAATCTTATGGCTTAGGAAAAACTTTGTTGCAACTCTGAACTCTTTCTGAATCTGTCGTAGAAAGTAAAAAAATAAAGAATTTCCCAAGGCATTCTTCAGTGCTTGGCTTATTAGGTAGAGATATTTTAACCCAATTCCCAGCCTAGTAACTAAGCTTCAGCTGATTTGTGTTCCTAATCTTTCCCTAGAATGCATATTGATAATTCTGGCCCTAAAACTTTGCCCTGATTTCATATATTATTTCTACCAGCTCCTCTCTGCCCCACTCTCCTTTGGTTACAGTCCTTCCCCTTCTGGGATGTAAAAATGCTCTCATTTCACCTGCACTGTACAGTGTTGAGTCAAAATATATTCATTGGTATGGGAGGAAGCTCTGTCCTTCCTTGGTTGTTCATTCTACTGCAATCCCAGAACAAGCTGCTTCTCCCACCCCAACAGCTGCAGGCTTCCTTCCACTCCTCTGCCCTCTCCTTGGCTTCCTCTGTGAACCAGCCAAAAGTTCCTCCACACTCTTGCAGGAGCTGGGAATCACTGGTACTGCCTTTTTCATGCCATTTTTTCCCTTCCCAGAGAACCTGGTGTCTCACAGTGTTTTGCCTCTCCTCTGCTGAGCCTCGCTCCTCTTGGCTGAGGAGGTAGGGATGTGTTTCTGGAATGCTACAGATGGTGTTGGCAGGAGCGAAGCCATGGCTGGCCCAAACCGAGCTGAGTTTGTGTTGTTAAATATTAATTTTGCCCATCTCTGCAACTCACCATCTGTCTCCTGGATCCCAGCAACGACCCTTCTCCAGTCCAGGTGATTGGTGGCCGTCCTCCCCAGCACCTCCCGGGTTCTGCTCCCACCCTGCTCCCCCATCCTTACCTCCACACGCTTCCCACTGCCTCCTGCTCCTCCAGCTCCCCCAGCAGCTGCCAAGTCATCTGGGCACACTGGGATCACTAAAAGCCTCTCTGCAGAGCATGTTACTCCGTGAAAAAAGGACTCCCTCTTCTTCCCCTGAAGGATTCTGTTACTATATAGAGAGCAACAGAGATGTTTCTAATACAAACACATTTTTTTTTTATTAGAAAGTCCAAATATCTATCACACTTTCTCCCAAGTAATAAATAGTTTATGTAATCAGTCTAAAGGGAGCTCCTGGGAAGCCAGAGGGTCTCTCTCACTAGCAAACTTCAAAAGGGATGAGTTTTAATTGCACTTCACTGTCAGAAAACAAACCAACAGCCCAGTCTCTGACTCAAGCAGGAGGCAGTCTCTTCACAGGGAGATACAAAGATCTATTTTTAGTACCAAAAGAAAAAAAAAAATCTTATGAATGTTTAAACTTGTCTTTGGTGTGACAAAGCCATTCCACAGCACAGAATGCTTTCTCAAGAAGCAGATAACAAAGACAGGGTGTGCTGAATGCCGTGGCACGGCACAGGGGCTGGGAACTGAGGGACTGGGGGCTCCAGAGAGCTCGCTAAGGTGACCTCAGGACACCTGCAAAGGGTCTGCTTGAAACTAGTTGATCAGTCATGCTTCCCATTTACCCAGAATCCATCCACATTGTTGTAACACCAAAGTTATGAAAGATAAATTACAATTGTATTTGTCCACCCTGGGAAGAGTGAGACTGATTTTTCTGGTGAGCAGGGAGCCGAGACCAGCAGTGCATTCCACATCATCCACTACGTAGGGAGCAGCCACCAGCTGTCCTTTCTCACCACTGCGTGGTACAATCTGGAAATGAGGCTTTCCACCAGTTCCCTGAGCAAAGAATGATGCGTAGCTGATACATTTGCCCTAACCCTGGCTTACTCTTCAGTTCAAGTATCCACAACATTCTCAACAACTTGCAAGAAGCACGTGTATTTTAGGCCAAACTCCAAGCCACACATCAGAGATAACAATTATAAAGCAGGATTCTAATGTATAATTAATGTATATGATACTTTGATTTGAAATGGCAAGCAATAAATTATATATGAAGTTAGAAAAGTATAGGGAAACGTGTATAAGGACATGTGTGCATATAATCACAAGCATTATTCAGTTTGTTGTTATTGGCCTATAATTCAACTGCTGACATTGTTGAATATATGTTTATGATGTATTTATTTTAAACTATTAAATCAATAAATCAATTACAACTCGCAAAGCTACACTGTGCCACCCCTATCTTCCTGTTTCAGCTGTAATCAATAACATACAATAGAATAACATATGGCCTAATTTTTCAAGAGATTTCATTTATAAAAGCATTGGAGGCACCACATGAGATGGGCTGCACATCCTTTGTACACAAACTGATTAGATCTTTCCTTCTTTGTTCTGCAGGAAATGTCACAAATATGGCATGATGCTTGCTTACTCTTGCAAAAAAGTGTCCTTTGCCATACTAATGAGGACAAATGCCAAACTGCATTGACATTACGTGTGTTATACTATTACCCAGGGAAATGCAAGCAGTAACCGAATAGTAAATGGATATTGATTTACAACTCCAGGTGAAATTAAAACAGTCTTTCTCAGCGTGGTTGGGTCGGGCTTTTTGAGCCTTCTTTAAGACACAAGAAAAGGCCTGCAAATTCTTTGTGGCAACGGTCAAAATAAAACCCATCATTCACATCTAAATTGTATTTGTACTACCCAAGAATATCTAGTAATTGACATGATGAAGGTAAAGGGGCAAATGATGAAGGGTTTCTTATCACAGAGCTGGCAAGCACTAACAGCAGCAAACACAAAACAATGCTCAAAACCTACACTCAAGGATTTTCACATTCCTTTCTCAATATATTAATAAAATGTCAAAAATCACTAAAATTTACACAGAAATCCAAGCATGATGTCAGCAACAGTATGCAAAATCACCATTCCTTCTTATTTGTAGTGAAATGCGCGTGTACCAAATCCTCAGGGACAGCACTGGCTGTGGATATTGCTCTCTGAAACATCAATAAAGGAATGGTAATTCCTTTTCCTACTGGGAATTACTTATTATGGCTAACATAGGTTGGAGAACAAATGCTGAAAGTAACAATAAGGGAAATATTCTGAATCTCATAGCTAGGGGAAAGGAAACCTTAGTAAATTATTTCTGAGCCAACAAGAAATGATTCTATTTTAGGTTCAACACTCATCATTGTCAGAAAAAAACCAGCTTAAATTACATGATCTGAGAAATATTCATTTGAAATTAACCTGAAGGGTAAACAAAAATGAAGACTTTCTCTTCCAAATGTCAGTTACTGATTAGCTTTTTAATTCAGGTGTATTGAACAAGAGCTAAAATTATCAGAAATTTTAATTCCAAACACTCCAGAAAGAAGAGCAGCTGGCCTACTTCATCTAACACTTTCAGCAAGTGCTGGAACAAAGGAAAAAAGAAAAAGAGGGAGGGGGAACAAAAAGACAAAGATCTGGTTGGTGAAAATTATTTCCTTAGGGATCAATGATATGAAACTGAAATAATAACTGCAGCATGTCATGTAGAAGCAGACCCGCACAGAATAAATATTCCCAGCTAAATAAAAAATTCCCAGCTATATAAAAAATAGTACAAGAACACAGAAAGAACTGGAATTTGCAGCTGTAATGTTCCCACACATTAATGGCACATCTCTCTCTCCTGTATGAAATTTGTTCTCTTTGAGTTTTGTAATCTTTCCATACTATTTCGAGTTCGATAGTGTCAATGAAAAATCCTGGGAAGGGCTGGGGGCAGGGTGTGGGCTCCAAACTGCTCATGTACAGGAATCTTACCCAAAAACTGAAGCATTCTAGAGATATGATAAGAGCAGGAGAGAAACAGTGAGATTTCCTTCCAGTTCCAAGGCAAGTGGAAAATGTCTAATTTTCTCTAAATTCTCTAAATCTCTAAATTCTCAAAAAACGAGGAAGCTTTAATTAAAAATGTTTTTAGGCAAGTGAGAATGGAGGTCACAGCTCGATAAAGCAACTGGCACATACGTGTTGGCACAGGCAGAAATTGTCTCCACTCCCACACCCAAATTTGCCTCCAAAGGAAAAGGAAGCATCTCTACAAATCCAAGGTGAGGTTACATGGCAGACAAATCCCCTCTGAAAGTGACAGGAAAACTCTATTCTCCTCATTTATTCCTCTCTCCAAGAATCAGAGACCCATAACATATTTTTTTAATTCTCACAAAAAGTAATGTAAAAATATTCAAAAATGTGTGAGGAAAAGAAAAAGATCCATTCCACTTCTCACTGCACTTATTCAATATTGGCATTTACCAGCCCTCTTGGACAAACAGATCTCTTCAGCTGCAATATTTCTCCCACATCTACCTTTTGTCAACCCTGTAATTCATGACTTCATTAATTAATTAATTTCAAAACACACAGCATTCTATGGATCACTGTTGAAGAACACTGCTTTACATCACAAATACCAAAAACACTGGCACAAGGGATTGTATTTGGAGCACTGAGGATTAATATATATTTCAGTTACTTGAAAATTAACTTTTCCCCACAGTTAAGAGATGTATAATTAATACAAATACAGAATTATATAGTAAGTGTATAATTAATTGGCTGGCCAACTCTCCTGACACAGAATATCATTTTTCAGGGCAGGCTTCTTTTTAATTATGATATAAATATAAAGTCCTGTGCAAAGGGAAAACCCTAAGTTTACCTAATAATGACAATTTCTGAACTTGCTGTTAACTGCAGGAAATGAAATCTACAGTTAAAGTTCTCTAAAAATATCAGTTCAGTGCTAAACAGTAATTTGCAAAAATGAACATGTTGTATAAATCCCTGGTGACCCTTATCCTTTGAATTCTGTGGGCTCTCCAGGCTTGCTCTAAAGATGGAGATAAAAAAAGAAAGGCATGAAGAAAGTCACGGAAGACCAAAGCTGGGCCTTTAGTCTGACCCAGTAGGAGCATGGCTGCTGTTGCATACAGGAAACACACACACTACCAAAGTTGAAATTCCAGACAAACACTTACCATTAAACTTATACGGGTTATTTTAAACTCATTAATCTACCTAGTCATTCATATCCTGCCTTACAGGCTATGCCAAAGTTAACTGCAGTCATTAGCATATCAAGCTAGGGAACCAAAAGGAGAAATACACCATTTCTCTGTTTCCCAAGGTTTTGAGGCATTCAAAAGAATTACAAAATCACTGCTTGTGCTGAAAGCATGTGTTGTGACCTTACACCACCTATTGTGTGTCTTTACTTGAGACACAGCAAGAGGTAAAACAAACAAGAAGCAGAAAAGGAAGGCAGAAGCAATATTAAGAAATACAGGAAGTCAGGAGCTCTAATTGTCCTGCCTCCTCTGCCAGTGCAGGTCAGGGGTACTGTCATTCACTGGGTTTCAACAAAACTACACTGAGCACGGAATAAAAGAGAATTCAAATGGGTGACTGGAAAATGCCTGACAGAGCTAAACCTGAGCTCCTGCCCTGTAAATTAAGTAGCACCTCTCTGCAGTCTAACAGGAATCTGTGGACATTTGAGCCCCTTACAGAATGGGGAAGTCAAGCTGGAAATGCCATTAATGTGCAGTAAACCTGTCATTCTCTTCCTGGCTCTCTGAATCCTGCTGAGGATTGCCAGACCAGCACCCGAAATCATCATATGAAATGACAACAACACCAAGGGCTCCTGTTTCTAAGTGCCCATATAAGTAAAAGAATATCTGTTTAAAACATTAGGAAAAGTACTTCAAATTATTTCTTAATCATGTGATTTTTATATTTTCTCTTATTGCTAGTATTTTCATGAAAGTAACTCTTTCAAGGTCCACTTTAAGGACAACACAATCTTTACATTAAAGAATTCATATAATCTTTCCAAGAAAATATTTTTTTTGCTATGTGCATATTAAGAACTGACAGATACATAACCAGCATATCTCATATGCAACAAGAAATACAATGAACTTCCTATAATTGATCCAGAATTATTCAAAAGTTACTGACTCTGCTTTTAGGATTTTAGTCATAGTTCTTTACAATTAGCAAGTAGATATTTAATTACCCAGTCTGTTTCATTTCTGAAATTAAAATTATCCATATCATTGTATTTACTCCAAAACTTCTGCAATTTTAAATGAACTCAGAGAAATTACTACAAAGTTGCTGAAGTTTACCACTAATTAAGACATAAAAAGTGACTTTATAGCTCTGAGAACAGTGCAGTCAGTCATGTTGCTTTGCATTATTATTATCATTAGGTTAATCTTGAATCCCCTTCATAGAGCAGTGCATTCCAAACATCTCTATTTGCAGGGCTGACAGTACTAACTCTGTGTTCAGCATCTGAACACCAAGAGCAACATTTTCCAGTTGGGTTTTTCCACATTATCTCCCTTAAGACGGAAGTCATACAGCTAAAAATTTCACAAGACACTTTAAAAATTATCCACATCTTCAATGACCTTTGCAGCAATAAAGAGCAATAAGGATGTAAACTGTACAAAAAAAAAAAAAAAATCATGCGACTCTGACTCACATGTGAAACTTCTGTTGAGGCACAGATCCTCTTAATCTAGTGCTGAGCTCTTCACCCCAGTTTTATACCAGTTTGGGACACCAGTGGAGTTACACTACCTTTCCTTGCTGTTAATGTTCTGTTCTTGCTCACACCACGAGGATAATTCCCTGGTCTCAGAATAGCAAGTTAATATCAAATCCCATTAACACAGATATCACCACCAGAAAATATTTCAGGTCACTATTTTGATACAGAACTGATTACTCCAATGCTATGCAAAAAACTACTAACAGAAAACACTGTTCTGTTATTTTTCCAGATATATATCCATATATTAAAGCCAAATTACATGGTAAGATACTACAGAAATTAGTACCATTAGCAATTAGTTCATCAGTGGCCCAAGAAGAAGAAGACAGCACTCTAGGTAAAGGAGCAGAGGCAGAAACTTCTCCCTCCTACTGATGTAATTTGAGATTTCCCCTCTGCTCAGATGCTGATGATATGGCCTGGGCAGCTGTAGCTTTGCTGGGATCACAATCAACCGACAAAGACTCAAACAACTGGGAAGAACAATTATTTCTGCTTAGAGCAGCTAAGGGAGCAACGAGCAAAACGAGCAACGAGCACTGAAAATCAGTGTCATAGTCAGGCACAGCTAGGGCAACCAGAAAGATTTCCTCTTCCCCCAATTATTTTTAATGTTGGCAACCCTCAGTCATTATACCTCACTGGCCATGACTTGCAGCAGTGGTGGTGTCCTCTGAGCATTCCCATTTCTCACTGTTATTCTGAGTTTGCACAGGGATATTTCACCTGTCACACAACCCTTGCTGAATCAGTTTCCCACAGTGAGATGTACTGAAAGGCTTTGAAATTAAAATCCTTGCCGTGTCATTTAAGAGACATTGAACAAAAGCACCATCTCTTTTCACCCCATGCTCCAGCCTACAATCCAGGCTGAACTGCCAGGTATGAAAATCCTTTAGGTGTGTGCATGTGGCTTTTACCCTGCCACCAGTCATCCACAGCCTGTGCCTTGCCAGACACATCCTTCAAACTGCTGGTGGTACTTGAGTGCCTAAATGAGTGAGAACAATCACAGGAAGAATATTATCCATCAGTACCCTGATACTATGTCAAATATAAGCAGTATCCACCCTAAATTCTACCTACTTGACACAGATTTAGCATATGAAACTGAATCCAAGCCAGTCTGTGACAAAAAGGACCTGTACAAATCATTCTAATAGGACACTGAAAATGTAATGGGATCCTCAGGGATACCTTTCTGTAGGTCTGATTCCATTTTTTTTCCCCTACTGTAAGTGCATTTAAAAACATTAAAAATGAAGAAGTACAATATGCCTGCAAATCATAAAAAAAAGTTCACAATCCAAATATGAGACATTTCTCCCCACATCAGAAATAGAGCCCTCTTCTGCAGACAGAACCTGGAATGATGAAAGAGTGAGATGTAGAGGACACACTTTTTAAACTTTTGTTGCAACTGATAGAGTTGTTAGAGCATTTGCCCACAATGGATTAGACTGAGACATCCAAGTTAATCTGATATACACTACCAGAAATTCACCAAAACGAGCGTTTTAATTACAGTTGTAGTCTCCCTTTTCCCTTTTCCTTCACTCAGTCAGGACTATATATTTCATTTTCTCTCTAAACAGGAGTCAAACTCTAGCCAGTTTGCACTGTTTGGGTACAGACAAGAAGTTGTCTCTCAGCTGACCATCACAGTAGGGTCTCCCCTCACCCTTCCCTGCCTCCTCTCCAGCCTCACTGGCACATGCCCCACGCTCACTCCCCAGCCCAGTTCTGTCAAAATGTTTTGGTCAGGTTTAAGAACCGACTACTGAAAGTGTTTAAGCTAACCCAGATCATTCTGACAGAACCAGGCTGGTGATCTACATGTGCTGTAGTGCTGGCAAAGCTGAGGAGGCAGTAAATTACAAAGACTGGAAAAGAGGGCAAGCAAAATGCAAAGAGAACATGAATCACCTGCAGTCAAACAATGCACCTGGCTGCGATTCAGCAGCGTGCTAACTCATGGGCTGTGCTACCCATCTTCACCCAGATTTTGCTAAACTACTGAAAATAAGCTGCTGGAATTGCTCAGCTTCTTGCAAATTTCCACGAGAACACAGGACCCAGTGGTCATCTGCACTGCTAACCGTGGGTAACAGATGGAATTCCATTTTGGCTTTTTTATTCTCCAGCTCTGCCTCCATCTCCCGGTCGAAAGGAAGGAGTTTTGGTTTCTGTGTGGTGCTGTGCTGAGAATGGCACTTGGCAGGGGGAGCCCTCGATGTGAAAGGCTGAACACACAACCACACCAAACTTCACAAAGTCTGAAGGCAAAGCCCCGAGTCAGGCTGTGCACACAACAACTGAACCGAAGCCTCGTTTTGTTTGAGCACATTAGGAAGAGTCTTGCAGGAGTGGAACCACTGCCAAACGGTTTTCCCAGCGAGCAGCTTGTCAAGATGAGTAGAAGTTAATAGCCAGTACTGAAAGGAAGCAAGCAGGACAGGCCAGGGCAGAGCTGAGAGAAAGGCCACCGGGGAGAGCTGCTCTACAGGCCAGGTAGGGGCTGCTTTCACAGCCAAAAGAAAGCAGAGAGCGGGAGAAAAGCCCTTTGTGATGCTCCGGGGTGAGTCAGCCTAAAAGCCAGCTCTTTCACCCAGCATGTGAAACCCCTCACCTGTTTCACCCCTGCTACACGTACATGGCCCTGGAGTTGGAGGCAAGAGCTAGAAGACATTAAAATATAATCCAAAGATACATTTTTTCCACACTGAAAATGAAATACTGAAGCCTTTGGAGTAGTAAACTGTGGAAACATTCTTCTCATAAAATTCCAGTACATTCATTAAGCCCAAAGAGGCCTCCTCGCTGTAAGTGAACTCCCACAGTCCTGTGTAGAAGCTTTAAGTGGTTATGCTGAGAGAGATTTGGGGTCAAACCTATAAAAACCCATAAGTAAACTCCAGAAGTAAACCAGACTCCACCACATAAGTAAAAAATACTCCTGGAAGACCAGGGCCAGTGTGTGCAGCCAGGCAGGAAACATACCTGCTAGAGCTCCACAGAGTTCAGTGGGGCTGTTGAAAGGAGACACTGGCATTTCTCAGTCCTACTGGCAGGGCAGGGGATAAAGAGAACATTTAAAAGACCAGGAATCACCTTACCACTTCTGGAAGCACCCTCTTCGCAAGATCGTGGATGGCTTTGATCACAATACATATAGATGACAGGAGGAATATGACACCCAAGATAACACAAGCCCTGGGGAAAAAATACAGAAAAATACAAAGAAATGTTAAGAACATACTTGAAGTTGCCAGCTCTTCCAGGGTAACAGAGGGCAGCAGATTAATTATAAAAAATGTCTTGGGGAGCTAAAGATAGAGGCTTAAATTAAAGAGCAGAATGAAACATCCAGTTCCTCTCCCATTCTTAAAACCTGGATTATGAATGAGAAGACAGGGCATACCAGAAGATGTTTCTTTCTCTGTGATGTTTCAGAGAGAAAGACCTGCCACTTCTGCTCCTGGTGATTTTTCATAGAGTCCTCTAGAGAAGGACTGTTTCTCTTTGTTTGTTTTGCTAGGATCTCCCAATAGAAATAATCAAGGGAACTTCATTCTCTTTACCAAATCAGGAGAGATGTTTGGTAAATGTGGTCAGTAGCATAACAGAACCTGGAACACCTGTTTCCTCCCCAGTCAGGCGTGACACAACTTGGGAACTGATCCACAAAAGTTGGCTGGCTTGCCCGAGGCCACTTGCTGAGCCAGTGACAGCTTGACATAAGGCGCATAAACTTCCTGCAAAGATATGCTGACATTCCATCTGAAAGCAATTCTGAGAGACAAGCTTTTCTGTCACCCCCAACAGGCTCAAACCAGCACAGCCCCAAATCTGTGAGCTGGAATCCATGGATCGCACTTCCTCGTGGCGATGCGGACGGTTGGATGCCTGTTGAATGCATCATCCCTTTCCCTCAGCACACCTTTTGTTCCCTGCACACTTCTGAGGAAGACAGGCAAACTGCCCTAAGGGCAGTGCCCTGACCACTGGCTGGATTTTGCTCCCACGGAAGTCAGAGAGTTCGGGGTTATCTCTGTAAACTTGCCAACTACCCATGTCTAACAGCAAATATTTTGTATATTTGCCAGCAGATGAACAACGGCTTCAGCAATCTTGATCTGCTTCTCTTATTCTCCAGCTCAGTTTTACTGTGGCAAAAGAATTCCCATCCACCTACTTACCCAGAAATAGCTAAAGCAGATAGAAGAAAAGGAAGATGATAACAACAGTGACAAGGGTATTAATAGCAGACAGAAATGCAGTCTGAGGTTTGAATCAGCATTCAGCAGTCATATTTAGCAAGCCTAGCTTCTGCTTTATGTGCTGGCTTTTGGAATCCACAGCCATGCAAAATTCATGAGTATAGTACTTTAAGCAAAAAAATACATGGGTTTTGTCTTCTTGAGTGTATTGATTTATCTGCAAACCCACAAGAACACAAGGCTGCACAGTGTCTTCTTCTAATGTCATTTGCTAGAAAGAAATAATTTCTAACTAGACTGCAGATCATGCAAAATTCAACTACAAATGTAAAAAATAAGAAACCTCAAAAAATTAACCTGAGTAACTGTAGTACGTAATAAACAAGTTGCAATTGGTTGTTGTAAGCATGCTCTACTTTCACTGCACTAGACCACAAAAATTTTAATACAAGCCAGCTCACTTCCATCTGCTAACAGTCACTGCTGTGTAACTAAAGAGTGTTTCCAACTGCACACCAAGGGTGTTAGTGCCAAGGTGGTTGGCAAATGCAATTTCATTAATAACATTCAATTAAATTAGATGAGCAAACTGCCTTTTCTAAACAGGTTTAAATCAAGTCAGGAGCACTCACAAAAACCAATGGAAGAGGAGTTATACAGAAGTGAGGGTGGACTGATAACATAGAGAGGAGTTTAAAGACAGCCCTGATAGCCTTCTCCTAAACCTTGACTCACACCTCCAGCACCTACTGAAGATCAGGTCCTTATTTTACAGCCATTTCTACCTCAGTTAGTGTCAGAGGTTCCCACTAGGTATCTACTAAATCATTATAGTTATAATTGATCTATAAAGCAAAATAATTGATTGCTACAGGTTTGACAGGCAACAGAAAAGCTCTAATGAAGAATGAATGAATCTGGAATCTCCTCCATCCTATGTAGTATATTGTTTCTAAAAAGGAGGAAGAGAGAAAATTTAGTCAAAACATTTTAAAACATAATGGAAAAGCTTTATTTTGTTTTCAGAAACAATAAGCTTTCTAGACTCTTTCAGAATGCAGTATAGTTTGAAGAATAATAGACTAATTCAGAAAGGACAAGGTGAGGGCATCTCTCTGATATTCAGGCAACAACCAACTTTAAACTCAACTACAGCTCAAACTTCCAAAGTTGTTTTTTTTCTTAGAGCAATGGCATTTGAAATGCAAGAGTAATTGAAACTACAAGAGAATTTAATATTACAGATTTAACAGTGAAACCACCAAGTCTTCTTTAGTTTGCTGTAGGTGTTGGTAGCTGATCATGATCAGCCCAAGGTACTTCTTGATGTGTTTTTGATGCAAAATTTGTACGTGAAAAACCAGAAGACGATATGAAATGTAATATTAGAAATTATCTCATCAGTTTTGTGAAATTTTCAGTATCATTTTGTCACAGATGAAACACTCTGTTATACTGGTTGTACTGCAGCCTCAGGCATTGAGAGTGAAATTATTTAGACTCTGAAAACCATCAAGGACTTTCTACATCTTTGGAGCCTTGGTCACTGCTAGTTCACTTCTAGTGGAATTCAGACACCTGTATAAATCCTAAAAACTAAAGCTTGATTCTGGGAGTGCTACCTCCTGACAACCTCCAAAAGACATTCTCTTGAAAGCAGTATTACCACCCACACACAGCCCATTTATATTTATACCCATTTTGTATCACAGCAGCCCTGGATATTTGCACTGACACCCATCAGAAGCAGATCAGTGTAACTGCATTACAGCACACACAGCTGCCACCTCGCCTCTTCCATCACATACTCCCTGAGTGGAGCTCTAATAGACACAATTCCTCATTTTGATGACAAATTCTCACAACTCGTAAGGAAACCAGAAAAGGAAATCAATCACTGTAAGCACCTGATATTCTTTCCCTCAATCAAAAATTTGTTGCTCTGCATAAGTCAATGGCTTTTAAGCAGGTAGCTATGAAAAGTACTAAGATTCAGGGGCTTCCATCTCCACAGACTGCCAATTTTCAAGCTGCTATTAGTAAGTTAGCACTTTTTTTCCTCATTTCATCACAAAATTAATTTCCCAAGGAGAGTAAGTCCAGCAATTCAATTCATTTGCATTTAGCAGATGCAGCAGAACCGCCTCCTAATTCATGGACTTAGCCTTAATTCTATCTTATATTTGGCAATTATTTGTTATAATTCCCTACAGGTAGTGATAAGACTAAAATTCTGTAATGTTGCCAACATAGAATTAGAGATTAATCTTCGCTCAGATTTCTATGGAGATTAATCTTCGACATAATGAAGTAATTTTACCTTTAGCATGGTATTGCCACACTAAACACCCTTTCCATGAGTTGACCCCTTTCAGAGAAAGAGGCTGCTCCTCTAGGTAAGCAGCAGTCAGATTGATGTAAGACTGCAGGTTTAGATTCTCAGCTATTTATTTGGTAACATTTTATAAAAAATAAATAGATAATAGTAATGAAATTACAAACATATGTTGAGTAACAAGCTCTGCTACAAACTACCTCAAAAGTGATCTGGGAAAGCTACACAAAGATGACTGGAAACAGAGTTTTTCTCATATCAACTGGCTGCTATGAAATAGCCAATGCAAGAGCTTTCCCTTCTTAATTATCATTCCATTCTCTTTCTGGCAAATCTTCGCAGCAGCACAGTACCAACAAGGGTTTGCAATGAAGCCCTTGGTAATTACTCCTCTCAAGTCAATCTGCTCTCATGCAGCAAAGTTGGTGCAACAGAATTAAGGATTCAGAAAAAACCAGTGATGCATATAAATACAATCTGCAAAAATGTGTTAACTTTCTCCTAGCAGCTCACAGGGAGTTGTTTTGAGGCAGTGGAGAGGCAAAAGGGTCTCATGCACTTGATGGTTTGTCTGTCACAGCCTGGAAACTATTTTACCACACACTTCAAGTTCATTAAAATAATGCCTGAAACATGATGACACCATGTGGAATAAAACAAGTTTGTCAGTTGTACTCTAATTACTTCCCAATTTTGTTAACATATGATACAATTAAAATGCAATATTAAAAGCCTACCTTTCTTGTCAAATACTGCACTGTTCTCCCGCCTGTTTCACTCATTGCAGTACCCCAGATTAGTTGACCTTTTTTGATTATATGGGTTGTTTGTTTGTTTGTTTGTTTGTTTGTTTGTTTGTTTTACTTTTACCGAAGTAAAGAGGCTCACAGAACAACAGAAGAGCCCGGGGATGGAAGGAACCTCCAGATGTCACCTGGTCCAACCTTTCAGGGGAAAGGGAGCCTAGATGAGATTCTCTAGCACCCTGTCCAACTGCATCTTGAAAACTTCACACAATGAGGACTCTGCCACATCCCTGGGGAGGTTGTTCCAGTGATTGATTGTTCCCACTGTAAAAACTTCCTGTCTGGTATCAAGATTAACTTGCCTTATTCATGGAAAACATTTCGATCATTTCAGCTGAGCTACAGGCGTAGACATGACAAAAAGAACTGGGAAAAAAAATCATTGTATAAACCACTAGGATTTGTATTAATATTCTTGAGATAGAAACTCTATTCCCACATTTACAAAGCTGCCATCTAAACAAGCTTCAGTTCCTCATCAAATTCTCTGGCAGCCACGATGCTGTAAATAAAAGACAATACTTCTAATTTCTACATATATTCTGGTTACCCTACAAGAGCTGGTTTACTCTATTTTAATTCTTCATTTCCTTGATTGCTAAGAATCTTACCATGTTATATTTTCCTAAGAGAAATGAGATTTGCAGCATGGATTAACGGTGGAACAGTTTCCCAGAGAGGATGTGGAGTCCCCATCCTTGGAAGTTTTCAAGACCTGACTGGATGAAGTTCTGAGTAGCCTATTCTGACCTCACAGCTCACTGTGCTCTGAGCAAGAGCTTGTGCCAGACCTCCTGAGGCCCCTTCTGACCCACATTATCCTGTGATCCTATTAATTTTTATTCACAAAAGTTTTAACTCTGCAGGCTCTGTCAAGATCTTTCAACACTAATGACTCCTAATAGCCCACAGAAAAGGAAATGTTAAAATCTCTGCAGGCTGTTTTCACCACTGAAGTGATGAAAAATATTACTTTGCAAGAAATTGCAACTTCACATTAAAATGAGCTGCAGGCCAATAAGAGCAGTATGAACTTTCTAAGCCCAGGCGTAATGTGAGCTTCTTCAGCAAAGCTGAGAAAATCAGTTTTATGATGGATACAGAATTTAATCTCTTAGTAAACCCACCAGTAAAACCTCTAGAGTTTAAGTAAGAAAAAAAATTATAAAAGTAATTATTTTAATAAAAACTGTAAAAGTGCTAAATCCTGTTTCCCTATGATAAGAAGGGATTTTACTATTAGTGGATGACAGAGTGAATATCATGTATGGAGTCATTCAGGGGAAGTCACATGGTATAACACAGGAGGCAATTGTCCAGGAGATTTTGCTGTCAGAAGTTAGGAAAATATTAATAAGCATAAAGTATTCATTCACATTCTAATTCTGTATATACACTTTTTTCTCAATTGTCTTCTATGTCTAACCACATGACAGGACCCCTTTGCTATCTCTTTGCCTTGCTGGTACTCTTATTTTCATTCTTTCTTCCCAAAACCAAATACAAATGACATTCTGTGACTGCTCCTTCATTACTAACTTGGAACTTGCGTAAACTCTGTCCCACATTTCTTCTAGATGAGAGGCTGTCAGCCTGTTTAACAAAGCTAGGCCTTGCTTTCATTTAGCACTGGTACTATGGCAGCTCTTACAGCCTACTTAGAGTAGCCAAGTGTAAAATGCCAATTACAGGCAGCCCAGGATTTCTCAAGTGCAGGCAAAACTGAATGTTGAAATCCAAAGGATGAGAATTTGGGAGGGAAAGGTTCAAATTTGATCACCAAAAAATTATTTTCTGGCAGCAAACCAGTGGGACCTGCCTGATGGAGAGGATGAGAAGCACGGTAGAGAAAACCTGCTGTCACACAAGTGAGGAACAGGAGCAAGGACCGCTCTTGCCATGGAAGAAGGGTGTGTGAAGAAGCAGAGGGGAGCCCCAAGCAGCTGTGCTGGGGCTGTCTGCCAGCACAGGCACAGCCCCCCTGCACACAGCCCAGGCACAGCAGGGGCAGGTGACAGCCTCATCTCTATTTTGGGGACTGTGCCTCTGTGGCAGAAGGGCCTGTCCCCTATACAGCACACTGTGCCACAGCTCTGCTGCTCTTTACCTTAAACAGAGGCATCCAAATTACAGTGCAGCTGCTCACTAACATTTGCTGCTGTTCTGCAATATTGCTGAGACCATTGTAGCCGTATTTTTCGCCCAAAACTCTGAAGACTCTAACATCTGCCTCTTAAACTCATTAAAGTACTTTCTCTAAAAAGTACTAGCCACTATGACATATTATGGTAATACACAGGCAAAAGATGCACTATCAGCCTCGGTCTTGAGATTCCTGCTTATTTGTCATGCTCTGCTGCTAATCTAAACTTCCTCGTGTCCAATTAGGCAGTTCTATTAGCTACTGGTGTAGCTTATCTGTTATCAGGTGTAGCTCCTGAAGAGGTTTTGGACACCAAACTGTACAGGATCACAGCTGTTCAGAGTATTTACACCTGCCTGGTGCTGGCTGAGGAGGGATAGAGTCAATTTAAGACACACTTTAAAAGGAATGAAGTGGGCTTGCTGCTCATCACACATGTTCCATAATCCACCCCCACCTGCCAGGATCCAGATCAGCATCATTACAGCTACTCCTTTTTTCTCACCATAAAAAAACATAAGCCCAAACTCGGTTACACAATAAAGAGAATTCAAGTAATAGCCCAAATGACCATTGAAAGTCAATTTTTCACTTATTATGTTAGAAAAGCGTGCTGTGATATCACGTGGTCTAACTTCTTAAACGACATGGAGTGGAAATGCTGTTTATGTCTGAGACTCAGATCAGCTCTGCCAGGGAACCATTTCATGCTGGAAGTGTTACAGGCCTTCTAAAACTTTTATTATCCCTTAGGATTTTAACTAGTTGCTGCAGAACAGGGTATTTACACACTTTAAACATCACACAGCTGAACGGGGGCAACAGTTCCATAAATAATTTGATACTCCAGGTATGCAATATCTGCCAGAAGAAGCTAAGAGACATTCCTACAACTGGGGGGAGTTTGAGAACTCCCATGACCTATTTTCTAGTTCCTAGGTCTGCACAGACTGTGCAGCTGCACTTGGAGCACACCTGCCTCACAACCACCCTCCTGGCTCCAGCACTGCTCCTCCACTTGCAGCAGATGATCAGAGACTCTGCCATTCCCTTGAACCTGGAAATTAAAGCCTTTTGAGAACTTCTGTAAGATTCATTTTTATAGTGATCATCAAATTCCAACAGACAAAATATCATATCCCTGACTTTACACACATAGGCCTATTTGTAAATACTAGGCAACAAACACAAATCCTGCTTAATCAACTACCAGTCAAGTAAATGCAAAGGCTTTCATAGATTTTGGATCTAGCTCCAGTAAAATCATTGCCAAGTCTACAGATGCCACAGTTTTTGAAACAGATTTTAGAATATATAAATATATACATTTTCTATTTCGTATTTAATATAACTTGTATGTGCAATGATTTTTTTGTGTGTGAATGCATAACTGTAGGCATACATGCATTTCTGCCTGGGTAAGGACAAAGTTTATGATTGGTTTACTTTGGTCTAAATATGAGATAATGAATTTATGGAGAAATTGCAATGTTTATTAAGTCAGCCTAATGAAGCATCTCTGAAACTTATACCTAGCATTGTACCCAGATGTAGAATTTTGGCCAAACATTTCAGAAGAAAGAATGGTTTAGAACTTTTCAATGTGGTTAAGAAGAAACTATACTTCTCCTCCTATAAATCAGATATCCATGCACAGGTGAGCACTCCCTTTGAAAACTCTTCACTGTGCCTCATTCTGTGGGAAAAATATGCAAATGTCATGTTAGGATGAGCTCCTGGTAGCTGAGAACCACCCATGAGAAGCAGAGGTAAGTTCTGAGCTGTTTGCTGTTTGCAGCTCCATGCATTTGACATTTTTCCAGATCACTTTTGTATTCCATTCACTCATCACAAAAGAGCTTTGCCTCCAGCCACAGAGGTTTGCCCTGAACTGTGGGTAGGTGTTGATTTTGCCATCTGTGCTTCGAGTCTCTTTCGTATGTATGGTATAGATAAAATTATCCACAGTTCTTTCAATGTGACTGGTATGTTGGGTCTGAACCCAGGATTATTTTCATTCAACACTGCCTAAATAGACAGTGCTCATTTAGCCGGGTTAACCAGCACAGCAGAGCCAATCCGCACATGAAAATTTAAATACAATAGAAACACTGAAAATTTGGGTGGTTTTATTTAATTCTGTGAACCAAGAGAGAATGTGCCCTGAAACCATTGAGATCAATATGCTTTCTTTTTTAAAATCAGAGGAAGAGAGAAGAGCCAGACCCAACTTTGCAGCATGACAGTCGTAAAAGGTGGCTTCTAATTCTTTCAAGCTTTGAGTGCAGAAGTAGGATACGTCACAATCCCCATACTCCCCATATGCCTAATTGTAATGCACATATATTCAGTTTAACTTCTGCAAGGCTCCTCATGACCAAATGCCAGGGTAAATCTTCCCAAGTGGTGTCATCTGAACATGAGCAAAAGAGAAAAAAGGGTTACAATTCCTTTGGAAGTAGAGGCTCTCTCTGTCTTAGGGTCTCATCACATTTTCTCATGTGATTTCTCATGTCATTTCTGATGAGGAACAGTCAAATATCTTTCTTAGAGATTGCTTTTAGCTGAAGCTAAATTAGAAATTCTTGGATAAAGCTCTTACAGCTGAGTTCTTCTGAGAACACCAGTTCACCCTCCCCATAATTTAGGAACCTATTTGGAAGCAAATCCCCAGGACAGGCATTCTCCACGTGGCCAATGGGCTCAGCATCCTGAAGGTATCAAATCCACAGCCACAGCTGAGGTGTGGAGATGAAAGCTAAGTTACAGGCACTTAGGAAAGCATTTAGGTAATGTCTAATTGCAAAATGACTGTTTTCTTTTGCCACAATGCTTTCTCAGAAGCAGGTGGAGCTGTGACAGATATCTGCACCCATGTCTGCCACACTGTAGACCCTAATTCCTGTAATTTTAATATTACTGCCAAAGATTCAGACAACAGCTTCACCAATATAAGAAAAGAAAAGGACATATCTGCATTCATCATGTATTATGTCATGGCAACATGGAGCACCACAAGTTTGTTTAAAATGATTAGTTGATGATACAATTTAATTTTCTTATTACATGATTAAGGAATGCATAGCCAGAGTCTGAAATACGTAATCAAAAAACCCAAACACACAAACAAACAAAACCAGAACACCAAAACAGTGAAAGAAATGTGAGAAATGTGTGTTTTCTGCTCTTGCCGTAATCCAGAATGTTCATTATGAGTCAGGGTTCCTATTTACTCTGGCGCTGGGTTAAGAAAGATGCTGACAGACTGGTTCCTGGGAAACACAGAATTTAACTTGATACCATCAACAAAATAATATATAACAAACACCAGCTGCAACTGTCAAGAATCACTGTTTTAAATATGCTGTGCAGAATTAGTTTTTGCAATAAAAAACCCAGTAGCCAAAAAACCCCAGAAGCAATGGATCCCACAGGCATAGGCAGATACTCAGTCCTGTACTCCATTGTACAGAAAAACAAGATCTTTCCAACCAACTACTGAAAAAGCTCCGTTTTTTAAAGCTTTCCCGCAAGGCTGTGTACGTGTAGTTTGTTATTTTGTTTTTCCAACCCTTCCTTTTTTGGGGGTATTTCTCTGTTTCTCCTCAGACACAGCTCCTGCACTCCAACCTGAGTTCTTCATTCCTGAATTTAGCAGAAGCTAAGAGCTGCCCCTTGGCTGTATAGCCAGTGACTAGTTCAACGTCTCATTTCCAGTCTTCTATCAAGAAATTACTTCTACAGCTATTTACTGGGTTTATTTAAGCACATGAAAAACCACTGGTGCCAAACCAGTTGCAATAAAGTTGTTCCTTCAACCGATTTAGATTTGCTTCAGCAACCCAATAAGCTACTAAGTTGCTAAGTGTTTACTAAAGGGCAGAATATTCAAGGCATTTGTAAACTGGTTATGGAGAGCAGCCAGGGGGACCATTCACATCTCTCTGGACATCTGAAATGCCTCAGTCAATTTCAGCTGTAAATTTTCATCATTAGCGGAGATTCCAAATTATTTCTCCAGTTATTTCAGCACACTTTTCTTTCTTTAAATCCTTGATCATTTCTTTTTTGAGGACTTTTGAAGCACCTTTACATTTCCTGCATGTTAATTTATACAACCTAGCAGATCACACTGAGCAAATCAAGTACTCATGAACTATGCATGTACTCTGACTCTCTTCCCAGATATCTGCAGTCCCTCCCAACTCTCACATTGCCTCAAGACCTACAATTCTTTCAAGGACTCTTCTGAAAAACATCAAATATTCATCCCACTCCCACATATTCTTTCATTAATGAGCCAGCCAGGCAGAGTCAAGCAGTGTCTCAGGGCCTACAATCTTGCAGTGGTTTAATTCCTGATCTTTGTGAATGTTTTAGCCACAGATTTTACTTCATGTGGGCACCAATGATACAGCCAGGAGCAGTCTGAGCAGCAGCAGGAAGGGTGACAGAGCCCTAGAAGTGGCAGTAAAGGACTCTGGAGCACAAGGAGCTTTCCTGTCAATCCTCCCAGTCAAAGCAAAGAGATTTGAGATGGCTGAATCTGGAGAATCAACAAATGGTTACAGGACTGGTGCCACTGCCAGGGATTCAGCCCCTTCTGAGCTGTGTGTTGTGGTTGACACCCTGGAGGGAAGGGGTGAACCAAAGGGATGGACACTGAAAAAGTACCCTCTCACCTCACCCCAGAAAACAAGAGAAATCCAATGATCTAATAAAAATGAAACGCATTAAGCGGAGTTAAACTCAGCAGGACACATTTGCATGATGGTTTCAGCACTCCAGTTCCCCTGAAGCCAAATGGAAATGCATTGGTTCCTCTCAGCAGAACTTGGCACAGCAAGCACTCCTGTACTCTTAGGAGTGCCAGCCCATGAAATGCTGCAGCTCCAACTGCCATATGGCTACATCTTAAGTAAGACTACGCATTTCTTTCACATCTTAGCATTTTATTCTCAGTATTTAATTCATAGCACATCATGAGTCAGGCTGTATTCTCTGTGCCTTTTCCTGGGGGTGTGTTTTTCAGTCTATCTTTATGTTCTCTCTCAATGACGTCCAAGAGTTAGGACTGGATCTAACGCTGACTTTCCATGAGAGGCTTTACGCTGATTTTAACAGACTTTGGACCAATCTCTTGCTGTCAAGTTTATGAAACAGGAAGTTTCATAAATTTGCAAAACACAATTAATTGGCAATTCCACTTGGCTTTTGCCAAGGAGCTAAGGATTTTTTCAGATATGTTAGGATACGCAGACAAACATAATATTTAAATCAATAAAAGACAGACCTATAAATAAAGAACTAAACTGAAGCTACTCTGGCACATCTTATTCTGGTAAACAGGCCCCTGCACTAAGGCAGAATACAGCCAGGCACACAGAAACAGGAATAACACACAGCACAACCTAAGCACCCACACAAATTTGCACCAGACTGTCCAGGAGCCTGAGGGAGGAGGCACAGGCCCACAGAAAACAAGGATTGTGACAGACCAGGTGGAGTCAGAGGCAGATATGATACAAAGATTATTCACAAGCTGAGCAAGCAGCCAGCAGGCGTCATTGCAACATTTTCCCAGCGCCGAGGAGGAAAAATAATTACGTGCAGTGTTTCAAGCAAGAGAATGATTAAACACAACAGGAAATTAGAAATGTGCCTCCTTCAAAAATCTGATACGGTAAGAATTGCCTCAAGCAGCACAACCACCTCACCATCCCTTTGCTATCAGTATGTGTTAATCCATGCTGCAATGTGGTGATTCTCCTGCCAGCTCTGGAAGCAGAGGGATCACCAGGCTGGCTATCCAGTGACCCATACTCCCAGATATGGGAATGTTCTTTCACTTGATACTGAACTCACCATGCAACCTTAGCTGTCTTCAACTCATGGGAATGGCAAGTAATTCACTGACTTAATTTAGCCTTATGTAAAGCAGAGGGATTATATGAAAGCAAATTAAAAATGAGCATAAAAAAACAGGAAAATATGTTTACTATTTTGCCTGTTCACTTTACTGGCTTAGCCATAGGGATATGTTGACTCTTCTTTTGTATTGGGATTTATTTTCTCTTTTAAATACTTTACAAGGTTCACTTGAAAAAGCTCAACAGAAGGAGAAATAAAAAATATGTTAA
Organism: Melanocharis versteri; assembly: GCA_013397845.1. Lineage (NCBI taxonomy): Eukaryota > Metazoa > Chordata > Aves > Passeriformes > Melanocharitidae > Melanocharis > Melanocharis versteri. The sequence goes on from VZTG01001078.1 coordinate 898,182, forward strand.
TTGAACATTGACAGGAATCTCTGTGGACACCCACAAAAGCAAGATACTAAGAAAATATGTGTTAAAATCTCCAGATCTGTGAGGGAGACTAATTTTAATTACATATTTCTGAATTTATTTTATGAATCAATGCCACATCAGTCTTTTATGGACTTTTATTCCAAACTGTTCTGTATGGAGCCCAGCCAGAAACAAACTCATAGCCCTGGCAAGCTGTTGCATGAGCCTGAGTTATTGCATGTAAAAATACTGCTTACTTTTTCCCAGTTTTCAGAAAAAGATGGTGCAGACAAGATTGAGACCCTCCAGTGTGCCTTTTTGCTGTTGGGTTTTTGTGCTAGTTTTTTTTTTGATCCTACCAGATAAGCAACGTTCAGTTTCATCAAGCTGCCCTTTATTAAAGGGACAACATTAGAGGTGTTTCAGCACAAAACCTACCTTATCCCCCTTTACTGTAAAACTGCAGTCCATTCCAGGGGACAGTTGAACTATTTTCCAGCCAGATGGGATGCTGCCAGCAATGGCAGCACAGAGAAAAACCAAAACCAGGCAAGTGTACTGCAATTCTCTACCTAGATGCACCCAAAATTTAAGTAGGACTTTAAAATCTTCTTTATGCGCTAGTTGGAAAAATTCTTGAGTCAATCTCCACCCGACTTTCTCAGCTACCACATGAATCACCCACAGAAATGCTGCACAATGATGCAGAACACAATTCCCACTGTGATCAATACTGCACTGCATATGTAGACTTTTTTTCCCCATAGGATATATATAGCAAGCATTAAATATGAAAAAAAATTGCTTGCAAAGTAACCACAAACAAGACATGCAGGCTCTGCTATACTCTTACAAAAAAAAAATAAAGTTAAAGTGACTCATATCCAAACTTGTTAAGGGAAGTACAAGTATAATACAAGCATCAATTTCAAAAAACATACTCTAGTAAGAATAATGCAGTAAGAAGCAAAATGAAAGATTTAAAAATCTATTACAGGTTGCAAGTACAGTTCATTTGATACAGATGCTGGGAGGGAAAACAAATTGCAAAGGCCTAACCACTGCTATGTTGGCTAAAAAGAAACTGAAAATCACAATCACAGGGAGGTTTTCCTGAGGAGAGGCTGCGTCTTTGGGAGCAAGCAGTAAGCTGGCAGAAGGAAAGAATAGTTGCTGACACGACAAAATGGTTTTTGTCAAAGCTCTGGAATCTGTAGCCTCACAGCTTGACAACGAAAGCTCTGCAGGCCCCTACCAGAGGCAGAAGTAATTAAGTGTACTCACATGTACTCCCTGTGTGCAGAGTGCACAGCGGCCGCGTTGCTGTAACGCCACAAAACTATCGCCGATGACAAAACATCCAGGGTGGCATCAAACTGAAAGAGATACAGAGTCAATTGTTTCGTGGGCCATTAAATGTGCCCTGCACTGAGAGCAATGCATTAACCATCCTGCTGCACAGGCACAAAGCAGCTTCAAATAAATCACTTTAATGAAAGCAGGATTTACGCTTATTGGATTGATCTTCGTATTTTCGCCATGTATTATTGCAGAATGATACACATCAGAGCTCAGAAAGTCAATCAAGGGATTGAAAAATTTTGAATTTTTAATCTATTACCTGTGAAGAAGTTAAGAAAAAAAAATAAACATCACAATCTGCCACTGTAGCACTCCAAGAGTAAAAATACTAATATGATTCTAATGCGAAGACTGTAAAGAAATAAGTGTAGAAAAATGCCTGTCAAGCATTCCTTTTTCTTGCAGTCACTAATTTCCTGCAATAGCTTTTGTTTCCAACCAAGAAAATATTAACTTTTCCTCCAAAATCCCATCCAGATTTCATCCTACATGAATGTATGATTCTGTATCATCAGCAAAATTGCCATGTTTGTATTCCCAATTAATGAAGAAATGGTGTCAGGAACACTGAAAACCGGGCTTATCCCACTGTAAGAACTTCCACTCTTGCGTCAAACTTCCTACAGAGTCAATCTAACCTTCAAATTTGAAAGCCAAAGATAAATTATTTGATATGAGTCATTGCTTGTCATTAGGAATTTTTTGCTCTGCCACTAATCCAGAAAGTCATGGCAAGGACTGGAGAGGAGAGCTGTCATTCCAAAGTCAATAGCAGTCTTACCATCGACTTCAATGGGAAGACTGAAAGTTCAGAAGGGAACTTCAGAATTTGGCTCGAGTTCAACAACAAAACTGATCTTTAATTGAGAGATTTTGCATAAGAAAATCCCATCTGGTGGATAATATCTATCAACAATAAGGGATAAGCATGGATATTAACTCCAGGATAGGACTTAATGGGCAGAAACTGAAAAAGTATAATTACAGTATCTTTGCCATTCTTTCCAAAGCTTGACTTTAATAATATTTTTTCTAATCCATTATTGATTTTGCACACCTTTCCATGAATTTACCATAAGAAAAATGCAGTGTTTCACGTTCAGAAAAAGCCCTTGGAAAAGAAAAAAAGAGTAGAGAATATTTCAATTGTATCTCTACTTACAGCAAATCCAAAGGATGATGCACTGTATCTCATTACGGAGACAGCTGAAGGAAAGAAAATATTATTTAGAATCACTTTAAATTTTCTTTGCATCTTTTTCTTCTTCTCTTTGTCAAGAGCTACAAAACCAGTTTCAACACACAGATTTACATTCACCCAATTCCCACTAGAATGACCTGACCAACATTTTAAAAATGTCTACAAAAAGGCCTTGTGCTGTAGAAAATGGTTAGGCCACTGAAAACTGTAATGAGGGAGATTGAGCAGCATTCAGAAAGTCTGTTTATGAAACAAGCTGTATTTTAGATGCAGATTTGAGCAAAAACATTTTGAAACCACAGTATCAAACTCTCAGAAAACTCAACACATCTCAAAGTACTCCTTGCTCCAGGCAGGAGTTTCAGGCCACCTGAAGTGGATGACAGAAAATTACACAGGCCCATTGAGACTTCTTGGGAGCCATCTTTTTGACAAAAAGCCCAAGGGTAACTCACACAGCCCCAAGAAATGCTTCAGATCCCATCATTTCAGTGGCTTCCAATGGAAAAATATCAGTAGGAAAAGTTTTCACCAGCCCTGGTTTTGACCACATAGTACCTTCTAAAAAATAAACAACGCTGAAAATGGGCTGATACCTAGAAAAAAACCACGATTTTTAAAAAATTTTACTCCTCACATCCTTATTTCATCACCTCAGTTTCCAATTCTAGGAAGGCGTGTGCCAGAACAAATACTCCAGCAGCCCAGAGGAATACCAGGGAAGAAGCAGGCAGCAGTGGAAGGAGTCTCCTGGAGATGGGGTTTCACCAAATGCAGCTTCCCCAGGCTCACAGCAGCCCCAGCCAAGCTCTCAGGCACTGAGCAGCTCCACCCTTCTTGCTGTGCTTTGTGAAGGACCATCTGAACCTGTGCTCCCCAAATAAACTCGCAGAACTCTAGCTCCAGTATTAAGAGGGCTTGAAATACAGCTTAAAAAGTTTTACTCTTTTATGAACAGATATCAGCTAACTTAATAAGAAGAACACATTTTTGTAGGGAAAAACCAAAAAAATAACAACAACAAAAAACTAGACTCATCAATGACTTTGTCAATCTTAGGCTGACAAACACAATATCTAATTCTCAGTGCTCATTAGAGCAGCCTGGCAGAACAGAGACACTATGATTTGACTGCTCTTTTCAGTAACAGAAAGCTGTGGTTCTTAGGTACTTATCTGGATACACAGAAGTCAAATTCTTGGAAAAAATAACACTTTTGTTATGGATCTAAGACCTAGGTGTGGTCACGAGCAAGCCAGATGTCACAAATATTTGGATTTTATCATTACAGTTGGCCAAAACACAAGGTCATCAAGGTTCCTCTCCAGACCCCAATTTTCTCAAAGTTAAAGAGTATTGAAACAGTGTAGATTTACATCTCCCTCTCGTTTTTAAACCATGATTTCCCACACTTCATTTCCTAGATAAAAAAAGAAGCTACATTTCTTGGTCAGACTTGCCAGTGATCTGCAAATTTCAACACTTCACTGCATAATAATATATTGCCTATCAAATTTTCATTGTCTGCCTCCTTAGAGGCATATCGTTTCAATATCTGCAGAAGTTGCAAAAAAAAAATCTAGGGATTCACAGGTACATACAAACTTGCAATGTTCCTGTCATTGCTGCTTCCATGTGATGCAGTTCAAAGCAACACTTTCACTCCTATTTCTAGCTTACCCCTCTAGTGGAATTAGCTCCTCAGTTTTTACTAAATTGCCAGTTTCTTTCCCAACTCAGATCCAGATTTTAAACAAACTAATTTTACAGTTCCTTTAAAAATGAATATGTAATTTCTCTGGTGATGAACTGCACACAGATAGCCACACCTTAAGGATGCTTGAGAGGACATATTTGGTGTATTTAAAGAACAGGGAATTTAGCATGAGAACTATTTTTATTTTATGTATTCTATCACAGCAGTAACACACAATCTGTTTGTCCTCAGCTACCTAAAACAGTAACGAAAAACAAGTATTAACTGACAGTGTCACAAATCTGCTCAAACCTTTTTGCTAATTAGTGAATATGATTAGGACTGGCACCCTACAACACTAACTTGTAGTGGTAGAAGGCCATAATAAAGGTAATAAAGACCTTTTAAGCACTGGAAAGACGTATTTTTATATTACTTATTTACATACTGGTTTTCCAATGGAATAAACAACCCATTTTTTTTTCTTGCAGAGTCAAATAACAACGTTAAAGCACCTTCAGCCCTGACTTGAGCACATTAATACTTCTAGCTGGCAAGTACAGTCATAAAGCTCCCCAGTAAGTCATCCCAGCTTAAACAGGATGTTTGTCCACGAGTCCAGGCTCCGTGGCAGTGAAAGCAGCTCCAATATTGGATTACAGGGTATCAGCCAATACAGGTTACAACAGACTGACCACATCCACTAAAAACAACTGGCTCCCACTCCAGACACCGAAGCTGAAAGGACTCTTAGGGAAGTATTTCTCAGCAGCCAAGCATTTGAGAGCCTTGGGCAAAGGAATAATCGTGCTCCTCATGGCTCCAGTATCACTGCTGGGCTCCAGGAGCGATGTAGGGCACTGCAGGGATGGACCACGGAGCTTCTGTTACCCCTCACCTTCCCTCTTCTCAAAGTGCATTTTCAGCTACTCCCAGATGGGGATAAAAAACCCCCATAGATTCCTAATCTCCGTATTGAGCCAGAACAATGGTGGGAAACCAGTAATGAGGAAAGAACAGAGCGGGCAGCTTAAAACCTCTGTGAGGCCACATTTAGCAGCTACGCTGCCATGACAGTGGGAGCCTGCTTTTAGCTGTTTTATTGGCTAAATTGGACAACATTTTATTACCTCTACAATAAAGCAGATAATCCTAATGCATTTTCCTGGCATTTGTAAACAGAACTTGCAAGCAGTCAGAAACTAAAAATAGAGCCAGCACAGTAAGCAACAAATCTACCGCTGTCTCCACCTGCACACGATATCAATTTGTGAAGTCTGCCAGCCTATAGGTCAGGTTTTGCTGGAATTCCTTCACCCCTTTCAAAGTGACTCCAAGTGAAAAAAAAATAGCCTATTTCCCACACATTCTACCCTCAACAAAATGAGGGGTTTATTTATTTCATGTGCTTCATAAAGAAATCATATAACTAGGGCCCTAACTCTACAAAATCGTTCCAATTTAACTTTCCAGACATCTAGTCTGCCACCAGCCTTTGCCAGGTTTAATCCAGCTCAAGTTTGTTCCAGGGTGAGGACCCTGCAGTTACCCTGGGCCTCTCATTTTCTCTCCTGTGTTGGGAGAGCTCCCTGGCACCTTTTTGTACAAAGGTAGGAGACAAGAAATAGGACAGAAAACTAACTCTGACTCCAGGTCTCTCAAACAAAAACTTTTGGGATGAATCTGACTACAAATGAGAGATGGTACATAAAAACTGCTCCTCCACCTGTCATAAAAGTCTCCTCTTATCTACTCAGAAAGGGAAAAATTATTTTTAGGCAGCTCCTCTAGATGGGACAATCACCCCATCATGTTTGCTTTGAAATTATTCTTTTTGAAAGACAGGCTTGGATGTCAGCACATAAAACACCAAGGCTTCAAAAGCACATGACCTGCACTTGGCAGAAATCAGTCAGGCAATTTGAACACTGCTGAAAGTGGTGGGTTTTTGTCTCTATATATCACCATGCGGATCTTGCAGGTTGTACAGTCACGAGCAAGAGGAGCTGGAAGTTCTGCTGAATCAGAAGTGAGACTGAAATACAGTCTGTTTTCATTGCCTAGTGTTGGTAAAACATCTAAAACTAATGTTACAATAAATATTTAAAAATAAATCCATTCCAAGCAGAGAAAAACAAATAAGCAGTATTTTCTAAAATTCCCTCACAACAATTGAAGGCGAAGAACAGATGTGTCTGATAATGTTTATTCTTGTTAAAAATGCTATTGACCCAGATCAACAGGTACACATACCTTTCCTCAGGTGCCTTCTCCCTTCCCCAAAATTCTAGTAGAGCAAAATTTAAGGATTTTTATGCACATGCATTAAATTTCTGTAATCAGCAGCTACAAATGGCTGCCACACATCCAGTATCTCAGACAAGTCTGCCAGACACCTTATCTACACGGGTGGATCCAGAGCTATCCATCAGTGTCATCCTTCCAGATCCACAGTTCTATCCCAAAGCAATTGGCAAAAGTGTACCAACATTATCTATACAAAATCTTTGGCTCATTTTCTTAGTTTATAATGCATCAACATGGTAAAGGCCTGTATTTCTGCTCAGCACCATTACACTTGTGTATCTACCAGGCTGAAGTATCTATCGGGTTGTGTATCTACCAAGTGAAGCATAAATTTAATGTACATCAAACCTGGATCTTCATCTCATTAGAATTTATGACCAATTTTAAAGATGTCCCTGAGAGGGTTTATTTTTCCACCTGAAAGGTGGTGTCACAGCAACACTGTGCAGAATGAACTGCAGGAGAGTCCTAGGAGATTCAATCCTCGGGGAAGTTCAGCTCTGGGAACTGAGTGAATGAGGCTCTAGAGCCAGACATCAAGCCTTCAGCTCTGCCACTGCCTGGGGCATCACTGTCAGGCCAAGAAACCACAACAAATCCTCTAAGTATCCTAAAAAGATCTTTGCAGATTTAGTAAGCTAACAAATTTTGCTATTCATTAGCATAAAGCTTTCCAGGAATATCTAGTTTTCCTTGTCTATTATGCAGTTAATTATTTTGCTTCTTTGTTTGGCAATGGTCAAATCTTTAGCAGCTGCAAACTTCCATAATTTCATTTACTTCAGTGAACTACAACAGTGGATATAGGTTGAATGTATCCCTCATTTATTATTATAGCAGCAGTAAAGTTTCAGGACTTTGTGCAAAGGTTTTCCTTTGAGTTTAATTGAAACAGTTCTTTCCAGTTTGTTCACACATTAGCAGAATTTTTTATTTATTATTATCATTACTATTATTGCTATTGTTGTTATTATTATGGTTATCACTGACTTCACTATTTTCTGTAATTAATTTTTCAATGTTTCAATTTTAGAATTTTTTAAAACCTATTTTTGTGGTTCTTGAAAAGAAATGTCAGGTCTCTCCTAATTCCTTTTCTTACATATTTTTTGTTTCCACTTGAAACTGATCACTCATTATACCATGGTGCACACCAAAAGTAGCAAAGAACAAAGAACAGCAAAGCAGTCCAGTCCTAAAGCTCACTTAGGCTGCAGATTGACTTCTGTTTGATTTGCTTTCACCTTCCCTTTTGCCACCAAAAGAGCAGCCAGGCCTCCTGGACTGGCGTGTCCCACAAATGGGCCAGACTGGGCAAACTCACAGGACTGCCCAGTCCTGAACTATGAATTCATCCTGCTACAGAAAACAAGGTATGACTTTTCAAACGATGAACACATTACCCTCTCCTGTGTGGAGAACACAGTGACCCAGCTTCTCTGCAACACACAGCAAACTGAGCATCCCAGTGATATAAAGAAGCTGATATAAAGGTGATATAAAGCCCCTGAATGATAGAGACACACAGACACTGACGGTAAATCTGATCCTGATTTCAGGGGGAAAAAAAAAATAATGCCTGGGATATCTTTTAACAGCTGCTGAAATATCTTCTACATACAAGCTTTCCCTGCCACCCTTCAGTGAGTAGAGCACTAATAAATGGTCAGCCAGCTACACAAGAGCTGTCAATTTTGTATGCCAGTCTTTCCCAGCATAGCTAGAGATGAACACCAGAATTTATATAGGGAAAGCTGTTTGTAAAGCCAGAAATAAGGCAACTCCCCTAAGGCAGAGTTAGCAGCAATTGCCAGGGCTGCTCAGAGCCCGTGCGGGAGCAATATTCCAGCAATATTCCAGCATGTGCAAGAGCTCTGCAAAGCACAGGAGAGAGCAGGATCCCTCCTGTCTGGCATCCCACTGCTTCACACACTCCCATGCTTCCTCTTTCAGGTGCCAACCTTCTGTTTTCAAACAGGATCATCTCAAAAAAAAGAGAACACAAATAAATCAGAGCAAAGGAGGACTTGGTCTTTTTGTTTAGTTTTGGCTTTCCGGGGGGCCGGAACTAAAAGAGGGCCCATATGTTACAGCTCCAGTTGAGCTTTATTGGGATACTAAATGCATACGTTGGCATTTAAGAATAGAAATAATGAAACTTTTAGGTCTATAAAAAAACGGCTAGATACGTGGTGCAAACTCTCTGCAACTGAATATACAGGTGCATAGTTTCATCTGTTATATTTCAAATGGGGTCACTTGAACCGCCCAAAATAACTCACTGCAATGACATTAAAGCACATTGTCTTTTAATGAAACTATGTATTATTGATGCCCCAACTCCAAATATAACAACCGAAATGGCCTAGAATGTTGCAAATGCCTGTAACTGCATATTTACCAGGGAGGTTTTTGCAGCTTATGCCTACAATCCACAAGCTCTGTAATTTCAAGCCTGGAGTGAGCTTCCAAAACCAAAGGAAGCAGTTTGACCCTGAACTGGAACAAGGAAGGGGTGGCACCTTGGCTAAAAAAACCACAAATTACCACAAATGTTGGGTGATATCAGACACACTCAACAGCTGTTTCTAAAGCCCTCTGGCCAAGATCTGTAACGTGCTGCATCCAGACAAGGGTTATCTAGATTTAATTGCCTGGGAGACTCTCTAAACACAAAATTTATGCCATTTTTTGTTTTACTGACTGGAGGCAAGAGAAGCATTGAGGTTCTGCTCAGCACAAAAGAAAAAAAATTGTTCATGGGAGTCTGACCAGTTGATTTAAAGCAAAATTAACAGAATTAGCCAGGACACTGAGGTGAAGACCCTTATCTGACCTAAAGGGGTTTCTGGAAGCTTCACAGGGATTCAACGAACTCATGTTTTATAAATGTATCCTCAAACCTGTAACGGCTTAGACACAGATTAAACATTTTTACCAGTCACTGAAAGTTTTGAATTGTTAATCAAAGAGATGAAACACTGCCATTGTTCTCAGGTTCTGGTAAGTTCCTGTCCTGTGGTCCCATTAGAAAGATGAAGAGATCCTTTCAAAAACATAATTAAAGACAGATATTGTACAAAAGCTCAGATGTATTAGCATAGAATTTATATGCAAGGATTCAGGCTAACTGCAGCACAACCAACAATAAATGTATGAATATCATTCACTGTGCTATTGGCTGTGAATTGGTGCCTGTAAGAAAAAAATATTGCTAATAACTTTTATTTAGAATCTAAGCACACTTAAAAGAGCGTAACCAGTGAGAACTGCATCCCCTGCCCCTGACGGGGTTATTTGTCTCCATTCCTCTAAAGAAGCCTACTGGTTTCATTTTAAAAAGATGCTCAACTTGAAGTTTGCCAAATTTAGACTAGAAGAAATATATCAGAAATGTCCAAGTGTCAAAGCTCCAGATTCAGAGTATTTTTAAATTTTTTTTCTCCCTACTTTTATGCTCCTATTTCAAACTTGACTTGACTGTGAGCAAGTTGGGGTCTTCTAGAAATCAAGAGCATTAAAACAAATCAGTGCTGCTGTTAAAAAAACCCAAACAATTAAGTATCTTCAGAGCAGCAGACAGACAGACAGAACCCAGTTTTAAATACCAGGAATCACACTGCAGTCCGACCTCTGCTCCATATAAATTGGCTGAGAGAAGTGCAACATGGAGGATGTAGGTCAAGAGAGGATTTAGTTATATTTGTCATACATCACATTCGTTCTAGAAGTATTACAACTATCCTGTAGCTTAAATACACTTCTTAAATAAGAAAAAAACCCTTGATGTATGGTTTAGGTTTACTCCAGTTTGATTCTTCCCAGCAGTCTTTAAATTTAGAGAAAATAAACACATTTTAACCATGGCAAGCATTTAAAACCAGTCCACAAAGACATTGGCTAAATTATCACTTTTCCACATTAACTGTAAGAACTCTTTCTTAGTATCTGCTGTCCATGATACAACACAGGTGAATTTTCAACTTGTGAACAAATAGAAATCCGGTAGACAGGAATATTTCCACTGAAATTCCAGGTAAATATACAAATTTTTTATCAAAGTTCTTTTTTCACTAAAATTTTAAGCAGTCCATCAGAGGAAGAAATGCATTGCAAAAGTTTGTATTTACCATGAAACGTTTTCCAACCAAATTAGAATCTATTTTATTTCATGGATTTTAACTTTTCCTTTCAGTACACGTGTGGAGGAAGTTATGGGCTTTGAGCTCATTATAGACATGTAGCTATATTTACAATTACCTAAAAAAAGAAAAAAAAGTCTTCCTATTTCAGAGGAAAGGAAACAGAACTGGATCAGGGACCACAGGAGACATTTGACGATCAGAGATCCAGAATAAGTTTAATAATCCAGAAGAACTGGACTCTGAAGAGAGAGTGTAACTGTGAAAAGGCAGGTATATCAGGTGGCTGGCACAGTCCCACACACCATACTGCCAACCCTTAAACATCTCCTTTCCTAGGATTCTTATCTCTAAAACAGGGTGCAAGAACTTCCACAGTCCAGGAGGTTACACACAGGGAAAGTCATTTTACCATACAAAAGGATGGAGTAATTCTGCAAAGAGTGACAGCAGGCACGGTGAATATCTAATCTATTCGAATAAACTGGGTAGTGCTACAGCCTCCCTTTTATGATATTTCACATCCTCAAAGCACTGCCTTAACTTTTAGAACTGCAAACTTTACCCATGGAAAACAGCACCCCAATTAGAAACGATCTGTGGGAGCTTTATGGCATTCCCACAGCTTAACAGTTGTGAGGGACTATTTTTATACTAAAAGTATTTGAACAGACTTCTGAAAATCAAAGCAGATTTCCTTCTATAGAGAAATACAGCACGTCTTCAGAAGGGCATCAAGTGCTGAAAAAAAATTCATTTTGAAAATAATATTGCATTGTCCTTTACCTTGCATTAGTATAATGTAATTATAATTACTGAAACTGATGTGACTTGTGCACCCCCACTGATAGGTTTTTAAAGCTCATTTTTGTCCTGCTGAAACCTCTAGAACACAAATGCAGTGGGAGCCATGAATGCAAAGGTGACTATTTTAAGCATCCTTCATTTTAGCTCTCTTTGAAAAGTTCTGAATTTGGAACAGAGAAAAATGAGTCCATACAAAACTGTCAGCTGGACACCAAATAATGAATACACCCCAAAAAATTATAAGAAAGAGCTATTAAAAATCACATTCAAACTCAGGTACTTGAGAACATAGAGGCAGGCTGAAACTTTTCTTTTAAAAGCCATTTCTAGTATAACCACCTATCTGTGTTCCATTTTTCTTATGAAGGTAAAAGAAGATATTTGCTTGGCATTTTCCTTGATATTCTTGTCTGGTTCCTCCCTTAACTCACAGGTGGCTGCCTTGCAATGCTGTTCTTGAGGAGGACAAACAGAAATAGAATAAATTCTCTTCACATCTACATTTGGGATTTAGAGACCTAAGGGTGCTGCCCTGGTTGGAGCCCATCCACGCCTGACCAAAACCAAAACGGGAGATTTACATTCATTTCTCTGTGCGTGGCTCTCCTGAACGTGCCAAGAGTGGAACAAGGTGTGTGAGCACCAGACCAGAAGAAATTCACACTCACGACATTTCATCTCATACAAAATGTTTGTTCTCTGAGCATTTCAATGAAGTTAGCAAATATGAAAACCCGGGAAGATCCGAACTGAAAAGCACTGGTTGTTGAAAGATAATCAGCTGCCTCCACAGCCCTTTTCATCATCCCTATCGATTTCAGAGACAAGACACGTACCAGGGCACCCCCATTTAATTAGAAGGCTGGTGAGCAGCTCCAGAGCCAAAACAAGCTGCCAAGTACAATTAAGCAGGCTGCCAGAATACAGCACAATCTTAGAGACTTTCCCTTTTATAAAGGGAGATTAGGAATGCACCACCCCAGACACTTCAGTGACTTAGTGGAGAAATTTTAAAATCTGGTTTTATAGACACATCTAAACAGTCCCTTTACTGGTCAGTATGTTCAAGAATTTCTTTATGTGGCACATTTGACAAAGCACCAAAATTCACACCTGGATGAATTATATTGGAATCAAGTAAGAGGTATTTTGGAACTGAGGGTAAATTGGGAAAACTACTACAATTATCAGAAATTTTACTGGTCCATTTTGCTAATAAACCTGCAAAATGCCAAAACAACAATGGTCACCCTGAATCAGCAAGTTTATTCATAATTTAATCTCAGTACCGTCCTATCAATATTTATTTACGTTTACTGTATTATCAGGTAATCCGTGGCAGTTTATCACTTAGATTGTTACATTATAAACTCATTTCTATGGTCAGATAACTCAAAGTAAAGAGATGACTGAAAACGTTACCTCGTTCATTCAGTGAGACTAAATGGCAGATTTTATCACCTATTTCCATATATTTTATCATGGGTCATTATCAAAGTAATATCTAACCAACATTTCCATCTCTGATAGGGAAGATTATGTTATTTGCACAAAGCAGTGAAATAGTCCAGGTAACTCAAGTAAAATGGATTGATTTCAGCTCACCAACTAAAAGACAGCAGACCCTGGCTGTACTTCTCGTTCAGCTGCTAGAACGCCAGGAAATCTTCAAGTTTGAAGTGGATTATTAATGCTCCTTTAGTAAAAATCACCAAGCAATGAAGATTCACCCTTCTTGCACAAATTTAATTAAACAGTCAAGTTTCTGACCACAAACAATTCTGCTAAATAGATCGAAAGTCAGGAAGAAAAATTTAAAAAGTCAATCTTCTGTGCTATCTTTTACCTTTCTAAGCTGAGATATAAACAAACCTTCCGGGGAGAGAAGCAACTGTCTGCTGGTTCTCTGTTGAATGTAACTGTAGGGAGGAATTGCAGGCCCTTCAGACAGATCTCTTCCTCAGACAATGTGTTAATCTCAGCAATCTATTGCTAAGGGCTGCAATGAAGACCCCTGTCATCAGTCCTCCTTCAGTGTTGTAGCATGGAGATGCTCTGGCAGCCAGGATGCCACAGACACACTGCACACACAAAATAGCTCTGCACTCAGGCTTAGCCTACAGCTCGAGAGCAAACCCAATGTATTACACCAGCTGTGAACTCCAAGCCATTAAGCAAAAATTAAAATGAAAAGTGAGCCTTACTAACAAATTTCTTTTGTTCTGTGTTTTTTTTAAACAAGCTCTGTCAGTAGCTTTTAAATGCAGTAATTCTAAATTAACCATCTTGCACACATGTAATGCACATTTTCTAACAGAAACACTTTAGAACTGTTGCCATTTTCTTCCAACTGCATGGTCGTGACAACAGGCAGCAATAGGAAACCAGATCCAGCAATTCAAAGTCTGGGAAGAGCTTCCCTGACAGACCCAGAGTTGTAAAACTAAAAGAAAACCCACTAAGTGATTGACATACCACACTGCTCTGCATCTGCCCAATTTTAGAGTAATTGGCTTGACACATCTTCTGCTAATTCTGATCAAAGTAACAGAAGACTTGCAATCCACTCTGATGAGATGAGCTTAATTTATTTGCACAGAAAACAGTCCAGATAATATCATAAAAAATGTGATGATAAGACAGGGGGATATTACTAAGTTGCACACTGCTATTTACTACATGTAATCATGTCAATAAAACTCAAACTACATTGATTATTTTTTTCTGTTCCATGCACAACAACTCCAAGGAGCAAGCTCTTGAAAAACCTTACAAACATATTCCCAGGATAAAACCAGTTATGTCAAGCAGCATATACCTATTTTTTTAACATACAAAGAATTTCTACTGTTGATCTTTTTGCTTTTCTTTCCTATTATGCAGCCTTCAAAACTAAGATGAAAATTTTATGTGTCAGTATACAAGAAATGTTTAAAGCAGAGTTGGTATGTACTTCACTTGGAGTCCAAATGACTTTTCAGTGGAAGACACTAAGCACCAACAATCCATGGAATCAGCTAAAATATCCCAACTTAATTTTTCTGAGATGATAAGCATAGTCTCTGAAAATCCAGTTTTAAGATTTCTGCAGTTGCCCTTCTGAAAATGGATGTAACTTTAAATAGGTTAAAATGTCTTCTACAATCATCAGACAGCAAAAGTTTTAAAAATTCTCGGCAACACTGTATTTTTTAAAACATTTTTTCAGATTATTGAAAGCAAAGAAACCCAAACACACACACACACTTTTATCATTCTTAGATCTTCATCTGCTCTCCTTTTAGAGATCAGCCAGTATCTACTCATTCTCTGGCTCCACATCTCAGTAATGATGGGTTTGGGTTGGGTTGGTTTTTTTCATTTGTAAATCATGTTGAGAATACTTGCTGGTTTAAAGAAGCAGAAACCTAGAATTACTAACACCAGAAGGCTGGATTTGTATTTACAAAAAGCAGTGGTCTGGATCTGTAGTCACCAATCCTGCCCCCTGAACCTGAGATCGATTTAGTAGAAGTGGTGGGTTTTGTGATGCCTGGGATTGTAACACTGCTGCAGCAGTGCAGATTGACAGAAGATGTCTTGCTCACCATTCCCACTGTGCCAGACTTGGTGTTTTCCTGCCTTGGTGAGGTGAGGCTCTAAACTCCCTTGCCTGATGCACCAGAGCAGCCCCAGGCTGGCTCCCCGAATGACGCAAACCCCGCTGCCCCTGGGGTTTCACCCGTGACTCCACTCGTGATTTCCCTCGCCTGCTGCCTGAGGAGGGAAACACGCTCCTTCTGCAAAGCCTTCCAAGCCAGCACAGGTATTTCATAGCCAACGGCAGCTCTAACTGTGCTAGCTCAGCCACTGCTCTCGATGACCTCGCAGCCTCCCCCGCAGGTGAGACATCCTGTGAAGTTTACAAGTTATTGTAATTTTTTCCCTGGGTTGCTCTCACTCATCCTTCCAGCTGCCTGGTGGTCAGGGCCATAAGACAATGCTAAGTCTGCTTTGCAGCAGCACAAAAGAGACTGCAGCAAGCTCATTCAGCCACTTTAAGAGAAAAATCAAGAATAAAAAAATCAGCAGTGTAAAATTAATGTAAATTATCTGAAGTTAGTGTGTGCAGGCACAAGAGTTAGTTATCTTTGTAGTCTTGTTCTAGAAGAGTCTAACAAATATTTTCCCTCTACCCCCACGCATATCGACCCAGGAGACACTATTGCAACATTCAAACAGGTAGATTATATTATTATGTTAATAGCAGCTTACTTTTGGAAAGCAGAAAGAACAAGTTACTTTTTGTCACCTGTGCAAAGAGAATTAGAGAACTCTAAATTACAATTTAGAGTTCTGGAGTACTCTAAATCCACCTCACTGTATGGTAACTTGATTGCATACATAGGAGGTGAGAGTCCAGAGTCTCAGACCGTGTAAATTTACACCAAGTTCCTCAGATATGCTTGTTTATTTATACTACTTGATTATTTTACCTTCGTACAATTGTCTGTGGTTGTAACACTCAGCCAAAATTTTAAATTTCCCATTTTGAATAGAGTGTAGTAAACAAGTCTAAAAATTTCCATGGAAATTATTGAGATAACTTGATCAATGATAGTGCTGGATAAAAGAATACTTACAAGCGAAGACATTNATAACTTTTTGTCACCTGTGCAGAGAGAATCAGAGTGAGTTCTGGAGTACTCTAAATTCACCTCACTGCATATTCCATGGCAACTCGATTGCATGCATAGGAGGTGAGAGTCCAGAGTGTCAGACCGTGTAAATTTACACCATCTTCCTCAGATATGCTTGTTTATTTATACTACTTGATTATTTTACCTTCGTACAATTGTCTGTGGTTGTAACACTCAGCCAAAATTTTAAATTTCCCATTTTGAATAGAGTGTAGTAAACAAGTCTAAAAATTTCCATGGAAATTATTGAGATAACTTGATCAATGATAGTGCTGGATAAAAGAATACTTACAAGCGAAGACATTATTTTGCAAATATATGTTTGAAATGCTAAAAGATAATATCCTTTCTTCAAATGAGAATTTTAAACAGCTTCTAAACTATCCTGATTACTTCCTTTTGCACATTATCTCTTAAAATATATGCTGCCATACACTACTTCATTCTGCCAAAAAATAAAATAAAGAAAAGGCAATTGAAAGGAATCGCCAGAGAGAAAAAAAATTAATTCAGAGCTAGAGCTGAGGCTCCTCTGGGGTAGGAAGTAGGAATGACACAGCTGCTCCAGATGGAAGCCATGAGATTAGTCACAGTTCACACATAAAGTCTCGGAAGGGCTTTAGAACAATTCTGAAATTTCTTCTGCAGCAAGAATTTATCCCTGCACAGGAAAGGAGGAGATCACTCTGAATACACACAGTGCAGACAGGTAGCTCTAATAATGTTTGTAAAATGGATTTGCAATCTCCCATGCGTCAGAAAGCTCTGTGACACAGAAACCAGTCTTTATAACATGCATATATCTATAGGCTCGTCATTTCAAAGAAATAAATAATTATTTGTTTCTGGCCTCCTTCGCATTCTTTATAATTATATGACAAAAAATGAAGCGCCATGGCTCAGGATCAGTCACCAGGTGCACCACAAGCCCACTTGCTGTGGCATTTAGTACTGCACTATATACTGAGTTACCAGCCACAAGACTGTACCAAGTATCCAGGAGGGATCTTGGGGCACAACTCTCCCAGATATGTTATCCAAAACTCTGGCATACAAATGACCTCTGGAGTGGCAATTCACTTTCAACAGACATTCCAAACTGATGCAATCAAAATCCTGAACATGGTTGGATGGATCCCAGTCACAACAAGGAAAATTCAAAGGAGGAAGGGATCAAAAGCCTAAATCATACTCTAAAGATTCCATTTATTTACTTTTTTTTATTGTTTCCTTCACATGCATGATCTTCCCAGGAATGCATAGCAAAGGCATCCATCTTTTGTATAAAATACTTCTTTGGAATTTGCTTTTGTCATAAGACATAACAGGAAAAAAATGACAGATCCCTACCTGACCAGCTGTGTGTTAAAGCCAACACTGATTCCCACCTGATTTCACCGTGAGAGTTGTGCTCTGGTTTAACAAGATCAACAGGTTACAAACCTTACAACGGGAATTATGAGCAAACTCATTCACTGGCATGGCTTTTAATATTCTTCTGATTTCCAGCCTAGAAGAAACATCTGTGTTCACCTGTTCTTGTACCATTATAATTATTTATGAAATTAATCTTGCCCATTAGTAGCTCAAATACCTCATCCCCCCGTGACTTAGGCTTGCACCCCACTGCCCAAGGCTGGCTCCCCTGTGCTGGGGTGGCCCAGATCTCACCTCACAGTGACACAGCACCAGCCCACGGCTGGCACCTCGTTGGTTACCTGGGCACAGAGATCTGATATTCACTGACCCACATGCCTTTACAGAACACTTCCATTAACACTAATTTCATTGGAAATATTTTCAATATCAGAGTCTCAATAGATAATGACTTGTTGGGGTGTGATACTGATAAAATAGGGTCCAAAACAAGCCACTACCTTAAGAACTGGGTAATTACTTTTGATCAGTTATTGCTCTTGATGCAAATGAATAATTTACTCAAAAGCAAATACAATGAAGGAGTAAAAGGTGCTTATCAGGAGTTATTTAGTAAATATGATGGCAAGAACTTTAAAAAAAATTGTGAATGATTTTTGTTCATGCTGTGCATAAATACAAATTTTTCTCTCAATCGTTTCTGCTATTATTTCATGTCATGGAACAATGAGAAACAGTGATTATTTGATCCATATCTTTGATGTTCTTCAACAAATTCAGGATTAAAAGTCTGCAGCTTTATACTGACACAAATGGAATCAATGAATTCTTAAATTCTACTGTGAAAGAAATTGTAAAAACAGGTGTTGGCATTTGGGAACTGCAGTACTGAACACAGGCCAGATGATTAATTTCGTGATAGGTACCATGGAGAGCAGTCTCAGAAAGAAAAGTTCAGCTAGAAGAATATATGCACAAACAAATGGAAACAATTTTATAAATACTCAGTAAAATTAGACATTTTAATATTCATTCAAATTGGCTGTTTGTGCCAATCCAGATTTCCTTTATAATTCAGGTTCCACCCATCTAAAATACACAGTCTTCATCATTTATTGATACAACTAGTTTGGCAGATTTAGACAGAAGTCTGAATTGGCATCCAGCAATAACCAGACTCAGATTTTCACACCTTAAGAAAAGATTAATTATTTACAGTCACTTTGATTATTTGCAAATTTGGATCTGACAATAGTCAGAGGCTGGGCTTTTAACACTCTGTGATGTTCAGACAAACTCTCAGAAAAGTCAAAAAAATCTGCTGGTGCTAAATTTTTTTTAAATTTCTGGCAGCTGACCTGAAATGGATGTACAGCATCTGTTTCCTCTCAGCACCACTTTAAATTTGTACAGTTCCATACCAAGAACATTTTCAATTCCTTATAAAATTAACTCTGTAAGAAAGTTCTGATCCATAGGCAAAATAACTGTCAAAATAAAGCTGTCAAAATTATCAAAAAACTGTCAAAATTATCAAAATAAACATCAGTAAGGTCCTGGTTCATCCTTAAACCTCAAAATAACTACTTAAGAATCCATGTAAAAGTTTATCACAGCAAGGATAATGAAAATATCCTTTCTTTCTTAAAGAAACCCTAATGTAGCTTCAAGAACAATTTGTAACTCACCTTTTATTTTACAACCAGACAGAAATATTGTCTGAATAAAAATATCTAGTAACAGCATCAAAGGAAACCCTGTATAATGTCATTACACAGGTTTGTATAGATTATTATAAACACTAAAAGACAAAGGAGTGTCTGCATAGCAAGTCCTGTGGAGATGAGGTGATTTCCTAGAGTTTGGTCAATTAATCATATACCTTGATGCTACTTTAAAGATGCAGGTCCTCTCTGTAATATATTTTAATGCAATGTGTTTCTTGTGACGCATAAGTCCATTATCAAAGCATGAAAATTTACACAAATATGTATTCTTATTTTCCCTTGGGTTTCTTTTGGAATTACTGGAGAAGAAACACCATCCCCAAAGCTGCCCAAGTACTGAAAACCACAGTAAAAACAACTGGCCAAAACCACTCCCTCAGCCCCTAGGTATTCCTAAGGATTTGAGAAGCTGTAAGGAAGTACCAAGCAGAACTCACATCGAATCAAATGCAAACTGGCCTCTTGTATACATCTTCCAACTAAAGAAAAGGACAGTTCAGCTCAGGAAAGGTGCTAAACAAATGCTTCCATGTGTTTGCAATGAATGTGTAGGCACAATTACACATGCATTGGGAGGAGGGAAGGTAAACCAAACTGAGCTGACAGATATGGCATTTGTGACATTTGTGGAAACTCAGAATGGAAGAAGTAGAGCTGGCCTGAACCACCAAAGACAAGAACAGTCACACTTGTCAGCACCCATCACCAGCAGATCCCGTCTCAGGCCCCAGCCTTGTGTCACCAGCAGAAAATGCTTCAAATGGGAAAAAACAAGGGGAATTGTGTGGAGGCTGTAAAAATGTCCTCAAAGTCACCCCCAAAGGCCAGCGACTCCTGTTCCCACCTCCCACAGCACCTGCTGCCCGAGCAGAGCGAGACCAGCACAGTTCAGCTGGTGGGGTGAGAGCCTCAAAACCACAGGTGAGGTTTGGCTCCAGCCTGGGCAAGGCTGAGACCTGCTTCATCCTTCATCCACCCTGCCACATCTTCATCTGTTCCCATGGCAACACTGACATCCCCCCACGCTGCAAAGCGCTCTTACTTTAAATATTGTATAAATGAACATAAATCTTGAATATCTCTCATGCAGCTATTGTTTGTGGAATGGGGGCAGTATTCCTCTTAGTTTTATTAGAGGAAGAAATATTACACAGATCAGTCATACTGTTACTCACTGAACACTGAAGAATTTCAACAGTGAAAACCAGAAAAATGTTAGTATTTTTTATGAGAAGCAGCATAGTAATGACTTCTGTATCTTGAGCACAGAAAAGGGCAGTTTCAACTAATTTTCAGTCCTGAAAAATTCAGGTGTATCAGAAAGCAAGACCTGCACAGTAACTTATTCACAACTAAGAAACTTAAGGTATGTCAAGTAATTTTTTTTTCAAATGTCTCAATATTCTAAAGTGAATATTTTGTGGAGATTTCCAATTAACAGTTTTGGATGTTTTAATTTTTAATTCCTTTTGCATATTAATCATAAACATTGAACACTTTTTTTAGGATAATAACACTCCCATCTGTCTCTAGCTGAGTTTCAAAGCATACACTTGTAAACCTGTTACAGTGATTCCATTATTTTTAATTCTACATTCATAAAAGTATTTGAGACAAACCTAGAAATAAATTAGATCGTCCTAGTTCTCTGTTTGATTAAAATAATTTAAGAACAAACACAGAAGCAAAGAGAAAAAAGAACAGCCAGCCCTTTAAAAAAATCAGTTTTCCACTGCAAAGGCCTATGAAGACATCCACGTAGGTATTATAATGTGAAACCACCCACAACAGAAACCAGCCTCTTGTGTGAGCTTTCTACCCCGTGCCCTCCTTTCCATGCAGAGAGTACAGAGCCTCTACTAGCGTCTGACAACAAATATTTACATTTTTTATTACTTAAATACATATACTGCAGAATCAGATGACACTGGGGAGCAGGGTATTTTTGTTGTTGCATTAAATAAAGTCAGACTCATCTTTAATCATTCCCTGCACTTTATTTATAGATGGGCAGATAGACAGATATTTCATCTTCTCATTTTTCTTTCAGGCCCACTTTTGGTGGCTGCTGTAGCATTTAAAGAGAGTTAATCAGTTCCCTCCACAGCAAAGGCAAGCACTACAAACAGAGCTGCAGGGCTCAAGGGATGTTCAGCAAATGTGTTCAATCAACACTTGCTCCTTCTGGAATAAAGAGGATGTGCCTGTGCATCAGACCCAGCCCTTGTCTGCTGTGTGAACAGCGTGGTGGCCTGTGCCTGTGCCACGATGAGATCTGGATT
The DNA here is from genome assembly GCA_013397845.1 of Melanocharis versteri. Lineage (NCBI taxonomy): Eukaryota > Metazoa > Chordata > Aves > Passeriformes > Melanocharitidae > Melanocharis > Melanocharis versteri. The sequence goes on from VZTG01001078.1 coordinate 919,762, forward strand.
GAGGGGAAAAGGCCAAGGGGTTATTGTAAAACCTCACTGACACGCCCAGTTTCCATCTAATGAGGATTATCTCATTTACATCTGAAAACCTGCCCCCACCCCGAACGTGCGAGCCACAAAAGGAGGCACGCGCAGGGCTGGAGCTGCTGGTGGGGGGCAGATTTCAGTTTTCTCTCCCAGGACTCTTAATTTACATGACCACATCAGTTATTACCACTGAAATAAAGATTTTTATTAAGCAGACTAATATAACCTTGAAACGTAATTTTTTTTTTCTGATTAAGTTAATTTTATTAGAAAATACCAAGCTTATGAGCATAGCGGTTTTTGGCACATGAGATGGTGCAAAATTTGCTGCTTTTAAATATGATGGCAAAAAATAAGTCATTTAGTCATAACAAGCATTAAAGGAAGGATCCTGATGAATGTGACCAATAAATAAGCATCAAGTGGAAGTCCTGATTCTGTAAACTCCCATGGAAACTGGCAATTTCAGCCATGTCCAATATCTCCTTTAAACTGGCTCAGATTACCCAAATTCATATATGTAACACTCTCTCTCATTATTTTAGTAAATTATAGGTTAATTATGAAAAGATGTACAGCCTTCCCAGCCTATCACTTCGCGTCCCCAAAATCCTTCGAGGAAAGAACACAAGGCCATTGTGCACACAGACACATGGGTTCCTTCCATCTCTAGAGCCAAGCTGCACAACTCCAGTATCTCATTAATTAGATAATCTTTCAGAGGATTATTTGCTAATTATCCTCAGTAGGTTTTCAGCATATAAAAAATTACACAGACGAAAGAAAGAAAAAAAAAAGGGAAATAATGAGACTTCTCTAAGAAACCTGGAATGTTATGTGGAGAGCAATATGGGAATGCCCCACAGATGCTCTGGAATCCTTCAACCACGGCATTCCAGGTGTAACAAACTACTTGTGTTAACTGCTCTGAACAACAGAGTACCCAAGGTCTATCAGACTTCAAACTCACCCAGCACCAGACAGCACTTTAAAATAAGATTATTCTACTAAAAATCGTGTTTAAGCAACTCCTTGACAGATTTGTAAACAGACACAAAAAATAAATGTGATGTCTAATAGCTGTGTGTCGTTTATTAGCTGTGGGAATTTCCTTCTTTTTCATTCTGCTAGCAGAGCTAAGGACAGACACAGGAGGGATTTTTGCACTTGTAATGACCAAGAACCAATTCTTAGACAAAGCCAGAGACATGCAGTTTCTTTCCAAACAGAAACACTTGCTTGGGTGGGAGTTTTCCCTCACAAACCTCCCTACTAGGAACTTATTAATCTGTCAGTTTTACCTGTATTGTTTCATCCTGACACGAAATTCAAGCAAGACATATTTGCCACTTCCTTACTAATGAAATGCTATTTGTGGCAGTCTTATGATTCTACACGATGGTGCTTTTGAAGCATGCAGCCCTTTCTGCCAGACCTAAAAAAGTATTAACATGGGGTGTACTAAGGATATATTCATATGATGCTAACAGCATTCATTCTGCCAGAACAGCTCATGTCCTGGTACATAATATGTATTTTGACAATCCCTTTTCACACAACATGGTCACTGCCACTAAGAAGGGCACATCGACTTTTGCATATGATCAAAACTCTGTGGCAGATGAATTGAAATTTGAGGATTCTGATGTATTTGGGCAAGGTTACAACTTTATCAGCATTTCCAGGATTTGGAGGGCATGAGTTTTCTACACACTCTTGCTGCCTACATGCTTTTTGCAATACCGCATAAATAAAGAAGTTAAAATGACTTAACAGGTCAAATGGGCCGAACAAGAAATGTTGAACTATTGCTTCCATTCAAGCCGAACATGTGATAATAAAAAAGCACTATCAGGCAGTATGTGCTTGAAGAAAGCCTTGCAATTGTAACTGTTCATCCTTACAGGCTTTCTTTCACTTCCTTTCTTTCCCTCACACAGCTGAACTGCAGTTGCTGGGTGCTCATGTGACCAGCTGACATGAGAGCTGCCTAGTTCTGGGGTTTGAGTTTCTCCGTGCCCACCCAGAGGCTGCATCTATAACCAGTGAGTCTCTCCCAGACTGCTACTTGCTTACCCAAATTCGACATCTGTAGCCAGAAAGGATGAAACAGGAAGAAAGAGCTGTCAGACTTATCCTAGCAGCAGCAGAGTTTTCTTCCTTCACCTACTCCCAGCTAACCAAAACATGGCACAGAGCTCTGGCTGCTGCTCCTGACTGTTCCAGCTGGTGGCTGCCACACCCTCCTCCATCATCCAAGGCATACAAGCGCCAGGTCTGTTCCAGGATCTCCCACACCCAAAATCTCAGCAGCAATGTGCAGACAACGTCCCTTGATGCAACTGAGACCAGCAAAATGATACCTCAGCCAACTATCCAGAGAAAGGACGGATCTGTGCTGGCAGCTGCAGACCACAGCCCTGTTTGCTGCTGAGTCAAGCATCTGCAGCACGTTTGACAGCAGCAGACACAGCCAAGTGTGTGTAAGCTTCAGCAGCGTGGAAACGTCCTGCCAGCAGCTCCAGAGCCACCAAAACCCTAACAAAGACATCATCCGAGTTCATTAGCCTGCAAGTACTTACTGGATTTGAACTTGGGTCACTGAAGTCAAGAGAGACATTCAGAGAAAGTTAAGCATTGATTTATGCAGTTGGAGAATTTGGGTGCCTTGGGTATACATTGGAAATTTGGACAAAAGTAAAACAAACCAAAAAATATTGTGTACATGCCTATACAGGGGGAAAAAAAAAAGTATCTACCTCTCTTGGTGATTTAAAGGAAAGGTAAAATCCTTACCTATAATAGATTCATAAATACTTCCTATGTTACATTTCTGGTGTAAAGTGCTGACGTTCTGAGTTACCATAGATGGAGGAAACTCAAGAAAATGCACATTATTTTCCTCTAGCACTTGTACATAGCATTCTCCTGCTGAGATAACTAGAAGATTTTTTGGTTTGACAGAAAGAAAAGAAAAACAGGTACAAACTGCTCAAAAAGAGCTGATGGCTTTCTTAGAGCACTTTAGAAACATCTGGATTAAACACTCACCTCACACACTGCCTATACTTCCTTGAGGGATTGCTTTTGTAAAAAAGTAAGGCATCTAAGTTTTGAAGTTAAAATAATGAAATAAAAGGTACTTCAGTCTTATGTTCTTTAGTTGTCTGCAATCTAAAAGTCCTTGTATCAGATCCAATATGCATATCAGGGAAAAAAGAAATCTGTTTGATTTCTATTTTTAAAATAACTGGAATAAAACAACGGGTACAAAGCTTCATATGTATAATAAGCAGCCTGGAACAGACTTCATTTTCCAGCAGAATTCCTATTACATATGCAGACCCTGAAACATAAATATTAATGTCAACAACAAAAATAATTTGTATTTATATCTGTTTGTGGGCAAAACAGATGCCCTTAGTAACACCTGTCATGCCACTGTAGTCTACTGTTCTTAAACATATTAAATACTCACCTTAGAAGGTAGGGTTTTTTTGAAAGACTCATTAAAATCTCCTTGTGTGGGTTTAGAGCCACTGTATTATTGCAGTCAGTCCCTTCCCAAAAACAAGACATAAAACTGTAATATAGAGTAAGAGGTTGCTCACATCAAAGCTAAGTTATAGAGAGTTTAGAATTAAAATTCTACACTTATGTTATGCCAGTTCTGTTTAACCAAACAAAAAGAACTAGGTATGGTCAAACAGAACAGATTCTATTTTACACTTAAAAAAACAGTCACAGAAAACCAGAGTAGAATTTCTACACAAGTACAAAACTCATCCTGCTCTGGTACAGTGTAGTATCAGTTTTGCTGCTGAAAATACTTCTGCACATACCAAGTTCCTAGAAACTTACTTTTTTTCTACTCTTGTTGGAGAGCACACACAAACCTTTATATGATTTAGCAACTTGCAGTCTAAAATCATCCTGGAGATGGCTAACACAACTGGGCTGAAAATAAATTCAGATTTCATCCATGAAACAGTTTCAATTCAAGCTCTAACACATGCACTGAGGCAGTTCCGTTTGTGCTGAATAGTAACTAAATTTTAAAAGTCCAAATAAAGAAATGTAAATAAGTAATATATATAATATTGCTGATTATTCTGAAACGACCATTTTTCTCAATCCCTCCCCTTCTTCCCAGTCTGATATTCTAAGAATATATTCCAGTAAACCTTGGATTTATCAGTGAAGAAGCCAAAATAAACAATAACCAAAGTCATGTGAATAAGGTGCCCTTTCTTGCCCTCACCATACCTAATTCTCATGATTGCCATACGAACCTCACATGATTGGGCTCAGCCCTTCGACCCAGCCTGTCCAGATCCCCCTGCAGATCCCTCCTGCCCTCCAGCAGATCCACACTCCTGCCCAGCTCGATGCTGTCTGTGAACTCGCTGAGGGTGCCCTGATCCCCGTGTCCAGACCATCACTAAAGATGTTAAACAGGGCTGGCCCCAGTGCTGGGCCCTGGGAAGCAGCACTGGTGATGGTCCCAGCTGGATGTAACTCATTCC
>VZTG01001078.1:924350-953975 GCA_013397845.1 Melanocharis versteri
GTCCAGCCAGGTTTTTACCCAGTGAGCAGTGCCCCCATCCAAGCCACCAGCAGCCAGTTTCTCCAGGAAACCGCTGTGGGAGACGGCGTCTTTACTAAAGTCCAGGTACAGACATCCCCAGCCTTGCCCTCATCTGCTAAGGGGCTGTCTTGTCCTAGAAGGACAGGAGATCAGGCTGGTCAAGCAGGACCTGAGCCTCATAACCCCACAGTGGCTGTCCTGTCCTAGGGAACGGTGTGTTAGACAAACATCAGCCTACAAAACACCTGAATGCTGGAGTAAAACTGCCTCCTGGGGCTCACAGTACTGATGCTTTGTTTTACCATTACGTGGGCAATCCACCACTATTTCAATTCTTTAGATAACTGCAGCCATGGACAGTGCAGTTAAAAACAATCTATTAAAATATGCAGTGAGTACAGGAAGCTGAATTTAACACAACAGCCATTTGCTACTCCTCTGCCAAAACAGAGCCTCAGAGGACTCCCAATATCAAAAATCTGAATAAGAGGCGAGAAAAAATAATTGAATTGGAACCATTAATATTCAGTGAAGGACTTTTACTGGTCAAAACTTATGGCAGCTGATGACAGCAGTAGGTATCTTACTACAAATTAGAGATAAAATCCTAGCTCCAAAGTCCTTGCCAAATTCCAACAGTACTTTTGAGCAATTCTTAGCCCTTCTGACTCAGTTTTTGAACTGTCAGTTGAGTGGGAGGTGTGAATTGAGGAAATGTTTTCATGAGTTTCCTCATTTAGCCATTTTTCCATAACATACATTGGCAGAGCTCAGAGGAAAAAAAAACCCACTCTGCAGACTGTTCACTGTTTTCTGAGTGAATTACTCAGCTCTTTAGCTAAGCCAACGTTTACACCTTCCAAGGTTTCCAGAAATGCTGAAGGCTGTAATTCTTACTCCTCAACACAAAGAATCAAAGCCCAGGAACAATCCTCTTTCTACAATCAGATTTTTGCAGGTCCCTCATCATATAGCTATCCACATGAAAACTACTAAACTTCAAGCTATTTCTGAAAGGAAAGAACTGCTTGGAGACTTGAATGCAAATAACAAACAGATATAATATCAATTATCATCACAACTTAAATATTTATCTTGAACTTCAGAGAAACTTGAGCAGGCTGGAGTAGGTAAGAATTCCAGGCCAAGAAGGAGAAGATGTCTCTAGCACTTAGGCCAGGAGTTGGGAGCCTGATCTCTGGGGTCCCATTTCCAGCTCTGCTACTGCCTGATTCTGTGACTTCAGAGAGAATGATACCAAATGCAAAACACAGCAATCCTTGCAGGGCCCAATCAGCTCAGTAAGTTTTGGCCTGCCTTTATGAATTCATAACAGAGAGAATAAGAAACATCCATCTGTCTTTGAAACGCTGACTTGAAAGGGGGTGAACATTCAGCATTCCCTGTCCGTGAGAACAAAATGTCAGGATTCAAGTAATCCCTACAGGATTGGTGAGAAGACAGAAAAAAAGTGTGTGCCCAAAACTGGCTGTGCTAAGGAGGATGAAATGAGGGGAAGAATGAAGAGACTTTTGAAACAAAGAACCATAAGCATTTATAGTAACAGCAGGGGAACAGCTGTAATCCAAGGGGTGCCTGGCACTACCTGGACCACCTGGCACTACCTGGACTGCCTGGCACTACAGCCCTGCCCAGGAGCTGCTGGGCAGTCTCCTTGCCAGGCTCCGTGTGCAGCCAGCACTCCGAGCCTTGGGACAACACCAGCAACACCCCAGGTAGGACCCGGCACACACACAGACCTCAGGGAGAGCCAAGGATGCGCCTCAGAGGACACATGGAACATCTGTCACCACTGGAAGGGTGGCAACACATCCAGCACATGCCCAGGGAAGGCTCCAAACCCTTTATTTCTGTAATGAAGGGATGGGGGTGCACATAGAACCTTGGGGAGATTAGGGTTAGTTATGCAGGAGTACTTGGGAGTTTGATGTTGCAAATAGACATTTTTCAAGCGCCTAATATCGTGGTTTATCCATTGCACTGCTGGCATTGATCCTTAATGTACAATTTACTGATTGCCAGCTAATTACATGCCATCAATAAATCAGTGAACCACTTTGATCCCTGTTTGATTTAATCCATGTTACCAGAGCAGTTTGTCCCTGAAACCAGCATTCAAATGAAGTGTCACTGCTGGAAGAAACCCAAAAGTCACTACTGCCTAACTAATTACCTGAAATAATTTTGTATGCCCCCAAATAACAATTCCTTGGTGGGCCACAAAATAGAGGCAGAGCTCCAGGGCAGACAGCATTTCCAGTCAGAACAGCTGTGCTCTCCAAATACACACAGAAATCCAGGTTATCATTGGATTGCCAGAAGTCATTATGCATGCAAACTATTTGAAGGTATTTGTATTTCTGTGCCCTATTTATAGAGTACTTTGCAATGTCTGGGGGAAAGCCCATACTCTAATAAACAAAAAACTAACCTTTGAAGGAGTCATCATTGGGAAAAGTGCTTTTTAAGTACAATGTACCACCAAGAATCTTTGGAATCTTCTCAGTTTGAGACAACATCACTTTTGCATAGCAACAGCCATCATGCGCAGTCTGCAGAGATGGATTTCAATGGATCTGTAATCCTATTACTGCTGATTTTATTTAAAAGATAACAAGAATGAAATTAGCAGGGAGATGAAAAATAAATAGAAAAAAATAAAACCAAATACATTTTAAACATAGTCCTCTCCAGTGGGTCAAATTACTTATCTTTTCCATGTCTGCCATTATGAGAGCAGTTTCTTGTTACACTGGTTTACTAATTGCCAGTCTCCCCACAAAATATTGACAAAACCAACCCAAAAACAACAAACAGTAGAATACACAGCACTGATTTCTCAAGGGACACATATGTGTTGATGCATGACTGGAACATAAATAATTCAGAATCTTCCCATCTGAAAACAGTTTTTGCATAACTAAGGTATAAAACCCCCTACATTCATTAAGAAAGATTAATAGCAACAAATGCAAATTCAGGGATTTTTTATTGTCATTAGACTTGGTGCTTAGAATGTGAGTTTTATATAGGAAAGAGACAATTATCTCCTGTCCACGCTCTGCATCTTCCGAATAAATCACTCAATAGCTTCTCTGTGAAATGCATTTTAATTATATTAATTGCTCAGGTGTGCCAAATTAAATATACACCACTTAAAATATCATTAGGGTAAACAGCTAAATAAAAAGCTAAAAGGAAGCCTCTGATAAGCCACAGACAGCAAAATGCCATTTTGTGTCATACCCCCAACGAATCCGAGCAAATGAGATGTACACCTACATGGTTCACAGGGACTCGCCCTGATCCAAAAGAAAACACTTAGCAGGGGGGAGGAAAGGCAGTGGATCCTACAAAATCCATCTTCTCTTCTGCTAGGGGGAAACATTTCTGTTCTCTGCTTTCAGGAGACGTTAGTAGATGGGATGTGTTACCAAGTCCTGTGGTGAACTTTGGCTAGGCCAGGGCACTCATGATTACCACAAGGATGCAGAAACTGGGATGGGGATGGTGAAGGAAGCGAGGGAGAGAAAATCCTCTAGGTTTTTGTTTGTGTGGTGTCCTAAGTCCAGTCAACCAAGCTGCATGCAGTTCAAGTAAACACCAGCAAGGCCCTACAAAACTGTCTGCTATACTCTGCCACTTGAGAGTTAGCAAAGGATGATGCCCAATTATTAGCATTAAACATTTTTTATGGCAGAAAATGTGTTTATGCTTCCAAAGAGCAGCCTCTTCCAAGAAAAACAAAGTACCAAACCATAAATGAAATATCCCATAACCCTTTATAAGTGATTCTTCTACATTAAACAGGGTCAAATGAGCCTCACTTAAATGATTCTATTGACATATTTATGATTTGTATTTGTGGACTTTGTGTTTCTCTGCAGAGCCCACTAATGATGACAGGGCAATTCAATACACGTGCATTACCCAGTACTATCCCATTAGCAAAATATATCAAGCCCAGCTACCAAAAGATCTCTGATGGTTGTGATCCTTAAATTGTATCCCAAAAGTCTAAGGGCTGCCTATGCAACTCCATCAGATTTTCAAGCTTGTAAATGCATTAGAAGAGCAAATGCTGAAAGGCACTCAGGTTCTTCATGCCAGATTGATTATATCAGACATCTAAGTCCATTGCTTGAGTTTTAATTCATAACTGCTTCAGAAACAGCACAAACACTGATCAATAACTTATAGAGGTTCCTTTCTTCAAAGCAGGGCATTATTCTGTAAAAGGCAAGAATTTCAGATATCATCACTAATTTCTGGGGTTTGCTGAAGACGTGTCTGGAGAACCAGTGTTGTCCTTACAGACTGTTGAAATTAAACTGCTGCAAGACTCCTTGAAGACACACAAAATGAGCCAAACACCTCTTTCTGTGCATGTACAGTGAGACCTCCACAAGCAAATACATGTAACGAGCTGAAATGCATTTGATTGCAAATCTAAATAAAGCATGTGATCAACTCAACAGAGCCACTGAGAAAGTTTCTTTCCCCCAGTGAAGCTTTGAACCTTCTCCTTTGCAAGGTAAGGTGCTCAGCTCAGCTCAGGTCAAAGCCACCCAGCTGAGAGAGGGGCCACTGCTTTAAGAACAGTGAATGGTGCATGTTCAAAGGATAAAATAATCAGGAAACCAAAGAACTGCTCCAAAGAAGCACCTCTTCCCATGTCTTTTGCTGTTTCATTGCTCTCTTCAGTCCTTTTAGTCCAGGTCTGCACAAAATAACCCCATAGGCCAATTACATCTTGCAGCCACCAGTAAGACTATACTGTATTATGTTATAAATGATATTTCAAGAACACTGAATAATTTATATCAAGTATCACTTGTACTTCCAAATGCTAAGACATCAGAAGGCACTATTCCAGGATAAGAAATAATCACTGCATAAGTTGGAAAGAGCTGCTCCCCTTAAGCAAAATATTAGCTACCAAAAATATAAGTGAGATTTTCGAGTTCCTCCAAATGTTTTCAACTTGCAAAATCAGAACCAGAAAAGCTCATGCTGTGAAGTCAATAGTGAAGCTCACAGTGCAACCATTCCAATATTTAATTGGTCTTCAATGACTACATACATATATATAGAGAGATGATGATGATGATAAAAAGTCAGTATCAAGAAAAAATATGGAAAACTTAGGCTAAAAAGATTATTCAATAAAAATACTGCATCTGGGAGGCAGAATTCACTATAGAGGGAAGCATTCTCACATGGCGGGAGGGGAAGTAGGGTCTATTCTCAGATGTATAGATTTTACACAGTATACATTTAGTATCAAGGTTATAAAATATATTTCACTGAGGAGGGCTTTCAGTCCTTGCACACTAGATCTCCTAGCTCCAATATTTACGCAGGAAAGATGTTTCACATGTTTTTCTTGGTATGAAACTCCACAGTAGGCTTTTGATTTAGTTAAAAAATCATTTCCCATTTAAAGCAAAAAGATGCTTTAAAGGACAAAATTTTTAAATTGTATTTTTTAGCATCTTTTTGTTGATATTTCTTTAACTGATCTTTCTTATTCTCAATCCATGAACATTTTTTGTTGTTGCACTCAATTTTAGGGATAAGAAAGTACAGAGTACCCCCAAAGAAATCTCTATCTCTACATAAGATCTTCATTTCCAACACTGCCTTAAACAAACTTTTACACTAGAATGGCTGACTGCATAATTACCATTTAATTATCAGATGAAACAGATCAGACACCTCAGAGGCCCTTTCTTTGATAGCCTTGCTGGTTTAATAGCAATGCATCCTCCCCAGCTGCCATGTGACGTGTGAAAGCTGCTGGAGTAGAACTCCACAGTGGTAGCACCTTCAGATTCTGACACAAACACAGCTTTAATCTATTCATTTATACAGCATAGAGCTTCTTAAAACAGTTTGGTGTTTCGAGTTGGTATAAATTTAACTCATGGTGCAATTTTTAAAATTACAATTTCCCCCAGTAGGTTGCTTCAAAGCAGAGTGGTAAATTTATAAGATTCCTCCTGAACTCCTGCACTAATAAAATAAATATTTAATTGGAAATCATTTTGCTGTTTCTTTCTCTTTTCAAAAATCAATGCACATTTAGGACTGTTATTCAGTGAACTCAATTATATTTATTACTGGAAGTACCCATGAGGACTATCACCACGCTCTGCTCTCTGTCTCAAAATCACAGCGTTGTTACACATGGAAACCCAGCACATGCCCAAGTCAGGCTGCAGGTCAGATGCCAACAATACATAAATATTTGTCAGTAATTCATTAATGTACTTTACAGTTACACAACCATTTCTTCATCTTTGGTTCTAGTGAAATGTGCTTCAACCAACACCGTGTTTCCCAAAGACATTTGTTGCAAAAACACTCCTGACAAGGAGCTGTTCACCAACCCAGTCATCAGCAGTCGTGGGCTTCCTCCTGAAATTCTGAATGCTGGCAGAGAACTGACTCAAACTTCACAACTTCATCGACTTCTATCCCTGACTTGATAAATTTCAAAAGCTGCTTGTTAACACAGGGCATGCCACGACAAACACAATTAAATCTGAAATCCTGAGTTTCTAGTCCCCAGCAATGCGTTAGATCTTGAAAACAACAAACTTGGTGGAGGGCCAGTGCTCTGGCCTATGAGTCCTGAAGCATCAATAAGCATAAATATAATTCTGAAAATATTGCAGACAAATTTCCCTTAAAATGAAGAAAATACGGAAAAAAGTTGCAATATTTGTATAACAACTCCTCTTAAACATTTTAAGAAAACATCATGTAATGCAAAACTATCCACTGGGAGAATGTACAAAGAGGTGATCTGAGACATTCAGAGTCAAAATTAGGCTTCTGAAACCAGTATTCAAATTATTCTTCTTCAGTGGCATGGAATAGTAAATATGATATGATTCACAGGCATTTAGTGATAAATAATAAACCAGAAACATAAAATACTGCAACACAGTACAGATTTGGGACCTGAATATGCACTTTTGAGACATGATCAAAACAACAGCAGAGTTAGGGCCAGAGAAACCAAAGAGGAGCTGCTTGAAATGCCCTTGACACCACACAGCAAAGATATCAGTGTTCAGCTTATTTAAAGCCAGGTAGCAGCCCAAGAACAGGTAGTCAATAATCACTGTGTATATAACCTCTACCACATACCTTCACCTAAAAATGATAAAAATGTAATAGAAAGTATAGTTTTCAGTGATCAGAATGGTCTGGAATGTACTGTTTAAGCACTTAAACAAAGTAAAACCTGAGATTCAAAACAAATGGGTACTTGAAAAGAAAAACCAAACACAAAACCAACAGGTATAGGGGGAAAAAAGGAAGAAGACAAAGGGAATATGCACTTCTTTAAAATTTTATAATTTCTAAAATAGTATCTTATATTACTAAGTATGTAATTTAATTCCAATGGAGTTTTTATTCTAAAGGCTTTTTATCCAGAAAATAAAAGATTTTCCCTATTTTTCAGAAGATAAAGGTAAAATTAAAGAGAAGAATTATCAGAGGGGACATGTTACCCACTGATTTGTATCCCAACAACCCACCATGTCCACCAGACCGGACTCTGAGTTTGTATTCATCTTCCTCTAAGAGTCAGTAGCACCTCAACAGGAAACTGGAATCTGGGCTGCATCTGTGTTCTCCTTCTCTCCAGCTCAAGGAGAGGAGCAGGAGCTACTTGTTTATTCCTTCAGAGGTTGAAGTACAGGCAAACACAATTTCTGTCTTTCTTAGGACCCTCAATCTCTCTCTCACTCCACAAACAGCATTTAGGGTAATGTTCTTTTCTAAATAAGGCTGCTTCTCCCTCTCCAACCTTTCCTTTTCAATCCTAAACCTCAATTACAAAACAATTGCTTTCTCAAGTACTTCTGGAGAACCTAATTTAATTTTTTAGGATGACAAGCTATTCAGTTGCTAGGGACTGAAAACCATTCAAACATGTTGCATTGAAGTCTACTACATTCAAGGCTGACCTAACTCCTGCTAAAGGCAATTAACCATATGAACTACATCAGCAAAACAGGCCTGTATCATGAAATACCTGAAATACTGCACTGCTGCCTTCTACAGTGAGAACAGAAGACAGGAGGCTGCCCAATATTCTTTATCTGCTTGATAAATCATCTATCTTCACAATAAAATATAAAAAAAAATTTAAAAGCTAAGAAATATTTCTATTTGAAAAACTGTTTCATTTGATAGGAAAAAATGGAAGTGCATAAAGAACTCACGTCTGCAGGTTCAGTTCTTTCCCATCCCTTAAAGCTAAATTCTCTCTTTCTATAATCCAAGCAAATCAGGGAAGAAAGCAAAGAAATTGTCAATTAATTTTTGAGTCAGAAACTTGATAGTTGCTCAAAGCAGCCATCCCTACTATTTTTACTGATCTCCAAATTCAACATGTGCTCCGTGCAGCATTATGAATCACTTTGTTATTTTCTAAAGCAGCTCGGATTTAATCACCATTTCACAAAACAGCAAAGTAACAGGATGTTCTGCATCCCTCACCAGTGTCTGTGGAAGTGGGCACGGCACTGGAGGCAAGCACTACGTACGAGCTTTTCCGTGTGACTCAGGATCACAGCTGCTGTGAAATCAAATACAGAGCAGGGCCGGCCTCGCCAGCAAGGTGGTGAACGAAAATTTGAGAAGATTAATAACTCTCAATGCCCAAACTTTCCTCTTTCCATCTGTCAAACAGAAAAAAGTCTGCGTGGGGTAAGAAGGAAATCGGGATTGCAACACCCCTGTATTGCTGCCACTGAAAACAGTGGGACATGAAGGATTAGGTTTTGTTCTCCCACTTGGAGTTGACCACCACTGGAAATGAACACAGCACGATTAACAAATGTTCAATGTACAGGAAACCATACTCACACTGGAGATTCCATCATAGCAATCAAAGGCAGAAAACACTCCATAAGGGCCATCCGAGCCAAGGGGAACGTTTTCTGATGGGGAAGACCAAATATTCCTTGCAATCATTAATACTGTTAGCAAATGAAATTCTGAACCTGATGAAGAAAGAGGAAAAATCCTACAAAATCACCTCTGAGGCCAGGGGGGTCGTCCCTATCTATTGGAATTCTGAACAATCTTGTTTGGGGCTTTTTTAATAGATGAAGCTAAAAGAAGGAAATTCAACAAAACTACATGTAATTGCTTCTAAACCTCCTTCAAGATCCTAATTACCTTCTTCTGTATTTCTGTGCTTTCTATAACTATCTAGCATAGTCATTTTTGCCTAAACCAGGAGGAATTCTATACCATATTCTACTATATCAACACCTAGAAAAATATATTCTTTCCTGAAAATGTCAAAACTCAAGACCATAGATCTTACTAAGGCTTAGGAACACCATGTGAATAATCTCAATGAAAATAAAACAAATTACATCAGTCATTTGAAGTTCTAATTTCTATTTCATTTCTAATTCCTATTTAATTTCTAATTCTTCATCTTTAACCAGAATTACTAGAGCCAAGTGCACCCTTCAAAATCTAAGTGCAACATGGTGACAGAAAAGTTAAGTGCCCTACCAGCACCAGAACTGGAAACTGAATTCAGATTTTCCTAAAGCCATGCACTTTTTTGCATGTCAGATTTTTCCCAGCTATTGATGTTGTCCTACGTCAAAGGATTTCTACTGATTGCAATGAAGATAATGAATACCAAGTATCTCCCAAACAGAACCCCTTTATCAACATCTTCTGCTGACCCAGGGCCTTGACATTCCTTATCTAAATTTCATCAGCATCACAAGACAGACATAGTAGCACATGAAGGCAAAAATCAATTCTGGCTGAAGTCACAGAAGTGAAATCAGGGCAGATACATTCTGTGAGCAGGAGAGCTACACAGCGTCGTTAATGGGATACATTTTACTAATTTCCCTGCACCTTACCCAACCTAGTGGAAACATTCTATACACACACAAAAACTTAGAGCAGAGAAAACAGATTGTAAATGTTTAGGTCTAAAATGTGTCTTTGCACTGTGTAGTAACTAATATTTTTTGCAGTTCTATCTGCCAGCAAATGTGGAGCCCAGGCCACCAGGAAAGGAGAAGCACATCCTTTCCATTCCCTCCTAATTGGACCCCAGAGACGGACACATTCAAACTCAAGATCAAATCTGCTGCTTTTTGGAATGAAACTGCTCTGTAACTGTGAAACTTCCTGTAAAGGACAGGTAGCAATATCAGTTCTTAAACTAACTGCAAAATGTACCACTTGAATGACAGTTAAATAGAATCATTACAAGCAAAGGTCTGCTCCCCATGTGACCTCTACTTTCTTGAATAACCTACTTATAGCAGTATGAGAAATTAAAATAAACAAACGAAACAGAGCTGAATACCAGAAGCTCCAGAAAACTCAATTCTTTACCTTCAAAAGTGTATTTTCTTGAAGGATTTCCGAGTGTTTCAAAAACTGACAGTGCAGGACACTCCTTCTGAATAAAACCAGTATTGTATCATTGTCTGCCATAAGCACCCTGCTTCCTGTGCCAGGCAGCAGTGGAACTGACTTAGTGCACACGAGTGCAAGACTGGTTTTATAACCCTTGTCCCCCAGCTTTCCCAGCTCTCCTGAGAGCTTCCTCGGTCTGGAACTGAGAACCTGCTTTTAGGAGCACTACATTCCCTCGAAGTAATTCCTTATTACAAAGTACTTAGCAAGACCCATAGTTTGTGCCCTTGCTTTAAACCACAGAATCTGCATGCTTATGGTTATACATTTTTATTAGATTTCCAAACCAATTTGTTAGTCCTGCAGCTTCTTTGCAACCCAGTTGTGCAGTCTGTTTTCCCACGTGTCCTCTACTATGTAGAGCAGGATGACAGAATATCACCTCCCTATTTGTGGTTTGCTGTCAGGTTTGATGGGTTTTACCCTGGATGATCCACTTAAGAGTCTGTTTCCATCTGTGTTTAGCACTGACATCACTGGATTCCTTCCCTTCTTTCCAACTGGGACTATGTCTTCTTTCTTCAATTAGATGAAAGTCACGGAATCCTCAGGCCCAACTACGTTTTTAAGACTGCTGTTAAAAGAAAGGCTGATTGTGCTCATCTCTGCACAACAGCACAGTAAAACCAAGAATGCACAGAGGGAAATAAAGTATCAACACAAGTCCCACCTCTAAAAGCACCCAAGTCATCTGCCCATATGATGATTAAAAAACCCTTGGGCTTTTCCTCATGCCAGGACAACACCAAGCTTTGCCAGTGCACACGAGAACAGCAAAGACACTGGGACTGAAAGCAGCTCTTTACACAAAGTCTGTTTCAAAGACTTGACAGTAGGACTTCGTGACACATGGGACACTGAAACCTTCCCAGGATTAACCTGCAGACCCAACAGATGCACTGTTAGCATGTAATCTCCTGTTCCTCAGAACTCCTCTCTATGTCTTCCCTACTTCCTATCCACATCCTCAAAGGTCATAGAAGGCTGCAGTAGCTGTAAAGATGAGGCAAGACAACAATCCTTTCGTAGCTCTTCCTCAAATCACCTACCTGAAGCTCCTCTGCATTTCCAGGCACTGGAATAACCAGCATAACAGGCTCAGAAAAGAGCACACCATCACAGGAACATCTCCTTTAAACAAGTGATATGCATTTGGTCACGAAAAATTGATTTCATTAGTGCTAAGCACTATCTATCCTAATTTTAAAACAAACTTAACACAGCACTTGGGGTGCTTTTTTACGGTCTAAGTCAGTACCATAGTTAGGAAACCTTTTCTCGTTCACTACAGAAGTTGGCTTATTATTTTGACTTAGTTTTTTTTGCAAAAGCAAAATTTAGCAAGGTTTTTTACTGCTCAGCAGAAACCTGCATTGCAGCAGGAAGCCTATGCAGAGAATGTGCACAGAACCCAGCCAGGGTAACAAATCACCAACTCACTAAACTCCAGTGTGCCTTACGGTCACTGCAGAACAGCATTTATTTCACTGTGAACTCTGAACACACCAGGGGGAGATATAAAGGGAAACTTCATATGCAGAAAGCTGTTTATTATGGTTCTAAGACAACATGGAAAGACTGGCTTCTCCATTCTATAATAGGTGAATACAAACTTTCAGCCACCTATGAAAATCATCAGGGACACCATTCTGCTTTACAGTATTCATGCAGGCACACTTCCTTAGCCTTCATAAATGGATTTTTCCTTATTTTTTCAGCTACAAGGGGTAGGGAGCATCCTCCAACACCACAGCAATCTCCAGGGACACACATGCTGTACCCAGTCTGATCCATTAGACTCCCATTTCACTTCCCGGTGTCATACCCTGAAAAATATTCACAGCTCAGCTACAAATTACCAGCAGATTCTTACAGAGTAGTAAATGCACTGACCAATCTGTCTATATTCTGCAAATTGTGTAACTTACCTAGTTTTAGACTGCCACACCTGAGCCAGCCAAACCTCAAATGTCTGTTCAACTCTCAGCAAAATTAAAACAAAACAAAACAAAACAAAACAAAACAAAACAAAACAAAACAACCAACAACCCAAAAAAAAACCAAAAACAAAAACAAAGTAGAAAGAATAAAGAGGAAAACATTTGGTAACCTCATGGAATCCAATTGCACTTCTTATGCAGCTTTCAAACCTTACTTTTGAACTCTGGACTGCTGAGCTTTGCTAAAAAAACCCTGAGCTTAGATTTTCCCAGAAAGAGAAAAAGCGCCTGCAACAAACCTAGCATAGCCCTGCAAAAAATAACATCAGACATGAAAAGTTACACTGAACATCAGGTCAAACAAACACATGGAAAAATAGGTTCTTCCTTGAGATCCAAGGTGTCACTAATGTGTTCCAGACAACTGTCAATAGTTAAAGCCATCTTACTTGCTGCTCGAAGATACTTTCAAATTTTTTAAACTGCTATCCTCCTTGATTTCAAGAACTTCATGCACTTAGAACTCAAGGCAGGTTATTTCCTAGCATTCTCCTGTCGTTTTTATTTCTCAGTGACTCATCTGGGAGTCGTTTCAAGTTGTAAAAATCCTTTCCAACCTCTACCTGACCAGTGAAAATGGTTACTCAAAGAAAGAGAACAAACATAAAATTGCCAGCACTGAAAAACCAATTTTAATGACATTTACCTTTCTCTACCACCTACGAAAGGGAGAAGAAAAAAAAAGAAAGCAGAAGAAAAGAAGATTCCAGCCCCTAAGTACTTCAGGGACCTTGAAAGGCCCTGCACAAAGTGAAGCTATTCCACCAACAGCCACCACTCTACACAACTGCCCAACCCTCTCTTCTTACTCTAAATTGTCCCTAAATTGTTCCAGCCAAAAAGTAACTGGGCTAACTGCATCACCAAAATACATCAGGAGTAGCACCACATTCCTCAAAACCCACCAGCGCAAAACACATCACTCAACTGTAAAGTTACCACTGCAGAGGCATCAAGAAGTCAGATATCTAAAGGCATTTGGTACAGGCATTACAGCACCAGAAATTCTGTGACTTTGAAATAGCTTTCACAAGTTAAACCACAACAAACTCTGGAAATTATCCCACTGAGATGGAGCAGCCAGCAATGCCTTCCTACAACAGCACATACAAAATTCAGAGTATGTTGTCACTCTGGAAGACTTAGGATGCATATAAACGTGTCAGCTACCATACAGCAAAACACTCAAATTTTTGGCAGAAAAATCAGTTACCTTTTCATTTATCAAAGCCTGATGCGTGCAGATGGAGAGCAAGCTTATGGCAGTAACATCATTTTCCCAAAGCCACAAAGAAAGCTTGGGCTATGCCCAGGATTAGAACAGTCCCTGGAGCAAATTCTTGGCCCAGCCTCTGTGAACCTAGCAGGATCTGAGTTGCTGTTAATTCACCTTTTTTTCCCTAGTGTTTAAAAATGCTTGTAAGAGTTTAGACAGACTGCCTTAAGCAAATATTTCCTCACAAAAGTGAGAAACAAGTTACTACCAAAAAACCAAGGAAATGCTAAATGGAGATGTAAGTCTGAAAAGACCTCATCGAGTATCAGTTCATCCTATCATTTGCCGTACGCTTTAGGGACTGATGCTTATTTGTTTCAAATTGAAATAAACCCATGGAAACCAACAAATCTATGGCCTCCAGCTGAAGATCTGTCCCTATAAATTACCTTTAGTGTATTCAGGCGATCTCAAGCCTAAAAATTCCATAAGCCATTAAACATTACCTGCAACATTATCCCTTAAATCACAGTCTTGTTTTCATCCACCAGATGTTTCTCAGCAGGCAAATGTACACACAATAACCCAATGAGTATCTCTTAGCGGGAGAGTAACAGGAAATTTCACTTTGAGTAGGGTTTGCTCAAGTGGCAGGACCCAAAATACAAAAACTGAATCCTTTTCCTGCCCACTTCTCAGTATCAGATATTTGTGGGTTTGGTTTTTTGGCACATTCACAGGCAGTAATGACGGGTTTCCCACAATCAGAACTCACATGGTAAAGGGCACATAACTATGATTTCTACCTCTTTAACTAAAAATCTTAACAATTTAATTTGCTGACCTATTTTTTCACGGCTAGAGAAGATTGTTAAACGATCTCTCCTTTTCTTATTGCAGACAATTACACACAGAAATATCAAGTCATGTTAAATGAAAAGGAGACACAGTTTACTATTAGCTTTTAATGTGCCACAAAAATGAGCAGATGAATTGGCTCTTTTGGGTACTATCAGTTCCACACAGTTAGACATTATAGCCTGATATATGTTAGCCACAGCAGCTAGTCAGAGAATAGTGATGTCTGTCAATTTGGGAGGTACACAATAATCCTCTGGGCATATACACAGCCCTGTTTCACACAACGAGCTGAGACTGATGCCTTACATATGTCTTTCTTGTTCCTGGCAGCACGCTCCAGCACACATGCAAATTGTTCCCCATAAACCAGTGCTGCACAGGCTGTCTCGAGCTGTTGAGTAGTCTTCTCACAACCCCTGAGCCATGTATTTAGGAAGTGATCTGCCACCACTGCAACCACCATCATTTTGTCTCTGGCTCCCATGGTGTTGGCCAGGTCTGATGCTGGGTACTCGGCTCTGCTCTGTGCTTTCCATGGACCTGTTAGCAACACTTAATTCAGACTAAATGTAACTTAACATCAACATTTCAAGTGTACTTTAACCTGTCTATCGTTCCCTACCAGAATGGGAATGCATGGAGCTACTTTTTCTTCCCAACTGTGCATCCTAGCTGACACTGCAGGCTGCATTTCCATCCTATTAAATCTCCCACTGAACCATAATAAATCTTTCTTCCAAAATTTTTCTTTTCAGAACCTGGGGAAATGCTGTCATTCTTTGGCCATTAAAATCTTTCATTAAAGAATGTGACTTGTGGACAGTGCACTTAGATGTGTATTTTCTTCACTTCGATATACTGAAAAGATACATTGTACTTAACAGCTCTTTGAAACATAATCTTTAGTAGCAGAAGATAAACAATCCTCATATCTGATGAGAAAACTCCATTTAGGATTCAGCCAAAGATCCTGCTCTGCAGTAGATGTTACTCGTTCTCAGCATCACACCTGGCACAAAAATGGCTCAGAGATCTCTCCAGAAAGGAGAGCTCGTGGTGCAAGTGCCAAAAGCCACTTATCCTGCAACAGTTCCTGGAAGGCAGATGCCTCTTGTCTACCTATTTTTATGGTATCTGTCAGACTATCCCACTTCCTCTGCAGTTCTTCTGTCTAGCAAAATACCAGCTGGTTATTTCTGGTCATTCTTCTTTGACTAAGCACTGACTAATCTGCTTCTTTGCACTCTGAAGATAAGCTTCTCTGCCCCTTTTTCGGCAATATCCAGAGATAAAAGAACAGTAATGGCTCATATATGAAAGCCAGAAGAGATACACAGGAGCTCTTTATGGTTTTTCTGAAGAAGACTGCTTTGCAGATCAAAGTTAGTGTCCATTAAAAGTCATCTTGTCTTTCCCAATCTCCAGACTTTTTGTTTCAGTCTTTACTAAAGAATATGATAATGTTTATCTCAACCAAACTAATTTGACCAGGTTGTACCACCCTTTTAGTACAATGTATCAAAGTCTTCCAATCTCTAGATTGATCCAACTGGACTGTTCACAAGATCAGTATTATTATGCCTCCACTCACGAAGTGTCATGGCATGTGACCAGTAGGAGGACCCAGGACACGAGGTTTATGCTCCTGCTGGTGGTATTTTCAGAAACCCAAGTGTGCTTCAGCTCAGACTGGGTTATTGTCCTCAGCAGGGGTGGTTCCACCTGTTCACACAACATCCCTTCTGCTGCAGCAGATTTTCTCTGCTCCCACTCCGTGTATCCTTCCCCATCTCCCAGATGCTCCCATTTCTCACCGAGCACTGCCACGGCTTCACATCCAGCTGCAAGGTGTGGAGCTGCTGGGAGCTCCAGTGCAGGGTAAAGAACACACATTATTTATGTGATTATTTTACTAAATCCTTCTACAGTGCAGGCTTAACCAAATGAGTCATTTACAAATAAAATTCTGTACTGAGAAAGTATTAAAATCTAACAAATTTAGACTTTCAATGAAAGAAACTCGAACACTGTTACTGAAAAATCACAGACAATAAGTGCCAAAAAGCAAACACCAAGCACTATCAACCTCCCCAGCAAAGCAAAAGTTATAAATGTTATTAAAAAATTAAATCAGGTACAAGTTTACATTTTGTTGCTTACATTTGTTGCATACTAAGCTTAAAAACATGAATATTTTAACATTTCTGGCAGAAGAAAACCTAAGGAGAAGAAAGTTGTGCACTGATTTTCATTACTTTCACTGCTGCCCATGAAGTTTGAATCCAGTAGTGCTCTAAAAACTCACAAAATTCAAACAATAAAGTGAAACTACACAATGAATATTAAACATACAATTTCTGTCATTAATATTGATTTTCAGCTCCAGATAAGAATTACAAGTTCACCTTTGCCAATAAGCAAAGGTGTGCATTTTTAAATTGTGAGAGCAGAGAAAATATGAAATTATCTATGAAAACCAAATTCTACTGGTATATCAGGCACTCATAAGGAAATCTGTTAACACTTTCATGCCTTTGCACAAGCCTGCAACAGCTGAGGCACTACTTTGTGGAACTGATACTACAGCAATTGGCTGAAAATACATTTGACTTTTCAGACTGCAGTGATGGTCCTTCAAAGGGCAGATGTACACCCACTCATGTATGCAGCAAATAGAGCAAGAGCAACAACTGAGACCTGTTCTAGAGGATCATTTCTTTTCAATTTTATACATTAAAAAGTCAAGCAGGTTTTTTATGGACAACAGTTAACACCAATCACACGCAATAAACTTAATATTACTTTTTCTTTCCCCTAACTGCTTCCATCTGCTTTTAGGCAAGATACACATTTTTCACTCACTACAAGCTCAGGGTGGCTGTAGGGCACATCATTCCCACACCACCTTGTTAGCACCAAGAAGCCTGCCTAAAACCCTCCCCATCCAGTGTTAAATTCTTTTCCCATAAAAAAATTAACCCTCTACCAACATCTGTCTCTACTAGAGCAGCAGAATTCTCTCAGGGAGAGGGGTAGGTTCCATGACATCCATACAATTACTTAACAATAATAACACGTAGTTATTTACACTTACTTGAATATTGCACCTTGCTACACAACTGTATTCTCATGGTTGGAACCTCTGAACCATCAAACACAGAGTTGCCTTTGACAGAATCCAAGCAGTGGTCTGATGGCAAAACTGAAGACCAAATTTCAAGTGTCTGAATCATCCTGCTATAATTTAAATATAACATATATTGCATAGCTTACATAACATAGATGTTAATTCATTTGAAAGATGTTACCGTTCTTCCTGGTCTAAATGTTGCACAGACTCATTTCAATCTTTTCCACACAAAATAAACCCCAACAAAACCCCAGAAAGGAAAAATAAAACAAAGGAAAGAACTGTGATTGCGATTATTACACTAAGCAGCCTAGACAATGTACTTGCACGTTCCTCACTCTTCATGAAGTCATGTTATAGTGATGGTTTTCCCTCATCATCAGCACCCTGTTTTAATTTCAAAATTCTTTGGCATGATCTTCTCTCATAAGAAAAGAATAAGTACTTAACATGAGGAATTATTAAATTTTCTAATGCAAAAATACAACAGGCTAGTATGTTTTAAAGTTTAGCATTTAAACACAAACTCAGCTGTTTTAACAAACTTCCACCGGAGCAAGAATTTTTTAATTGTTTGCTGTTCAAATACATTATAGCGTTATCTAGCCTGTTCTAGATTCCACAGACTTCTACCATCATTTTCCCTGCCAGCTAAGGAAAAGATTTCATGAAGTGTGAAGCACTGCAGATTTTAGACCCACACTTCTGCTCAGCAGCTATCAGTCTTGAACTTGACATCCATATGTTATTTTCTCCTCCCAAGAAAGTCACTTGGAGCTTTGTATGCCTGGAAAAAAAATAGACAGGCCCTTACTGGCCTCTCATTTCATTTTCAGTGAATGAAAATAGCATTTTGTCATTATCAAGTACTGACTGACCTATACAAAAGGCTGTCTTCTGCCAGTGCTGCACAGGCAATGGATTTTTTGTCCTTTAGATTTCATGTGTAACATGGTTAGGACCAAACTCTATTTTCGGCTGTAGTGGTGCAGCTGTAACGAGGATGACAGGGAAGCACAAGAGCCACCAATATCAGAACTCTACCCTGGGAATTTGAGTTCCATATTTCATTAACGCTTCTGTGAGGCTACGGCCCTGAAGCATCTGTCTTTTTGTAACTGATGCAATTAAACACCCTGAGAAACATGCAAAATGAGGGATCTGCACACTATCATGGAGGAGCTTTATTCTGTATTTAGTCTGTGCTTGGTTTTAAGTGTTTGCATGGAATTGTGACTTGAAATGTAACTTTCTGAATAAACGTAATGTGCTCTACTCAAGAAAAAAATATTTGAAAAAAAAATCTCTTCTCAGGTCTTTAGGAGTGAGAGATGCAATTCTATATAATTCTTGGAAGAGAAAACACAAAGACCAAGACTTTTCACGTTTTCAGTGATCCTGGAGAGTTCTGTTTAGGTTCCCAGATGAGCCACTCTAAACCAAGCCTGAGTGCTAAATGCCCATCATTTGTCTGAAATTGGTGGCCTGTAAAGAATTAAATATCCAAACTAAAGAGCCTCAGAACCATGAACCTTCTCCTATACTTTTTATTAGCAGTGTTATTATGATTCACAGCTGTGCCCAGGGTAGACTAAGTATTGTGCAAACATAAGGGAAAGCCTGCATTTATTTAAATTTTCAAGCATGAATAGGAATGGGCCACAGAGAAAATGATATATTCATCAATACATTAATATAGTCACTCCCCTTCCCAGTTGTCTGGGCAGTATGTCTGAGATGAGCAGTGACAGAGTACACCACTACATCCACATGTGAGCACCCAGAGGACAACAACTTCAATTTTTCAACGCTTGCCCTATGTAACTTCATTTTCATGCACCACAGTGGAGGAAAACCAGTAGTCATGTCCTACAGCAAACCCATATGAGACTTTATGACTCAGTGCAGTCATTCCAATGACAAAAGTGGACCTGGATACAGAGTTTCTAAGTTTGTTGGCATTTATAACTGTTAGAACCTGAATTAGCATAAAGCATTAATCTGAAAGCAAAACCCACCCTGAAATTTGTAAGCACATGCACCACACATTTCAAACAAAATGCCTCTCAGTATGTGGAAGCTCACTATGATAGATCATTTTTCAGCAATTCATTCCAAAACACAAATTATTTTTTATATAAAATCAGAATGTCAGTGTCTGCATTTATGTTTACTATCTTATTCATGTGCCAACAGCTAACCCTGTAAAATACTCCCACTAACAGAATTCTACCTACTGAGTTTCCACCTGAGATTCGATACAGATAAATGGAATTCACCTTCTCAGAATACCAGCACCTCTTACTACACCAGACTAAGCACTTACCAGGACCTGACTTTTTGCTGCACTGTTGTTTCTGTACAGCTGAACCCTTACCTGTGCCTGTGCGAGCTGAAAGGGGGGATCTCCAGAGCAGCCCTGGGGACAGATATGAGCACCCACCTGCCTGCTATTTCCCAGCACTGTGTGAACAGCCCCTGTCCCTCTCCCAGCCAGCAGGGCCCATGCAGACCTGCCCTGGCCACACTGGGACAGGCTGGCTGCAGCCCTTCACAAAGCTCACATTTACAAACCCATACATTCTAAATCTTCTCTCAGTCTCAGAGTACAAAGGAAGCCTTCAGTGCAGAATTTGGTCTATACATTGTTTTGATGTATTGATATGACTCCTCCATTCACTGTGAAACAATTTTGGCTAATCAGATCAGGAAGATGAATGAACACACAGCTTTCTGTGAATCACAAGTCTACACTGGACAAAAAATACCAGACAGAACGAACTTGTTTTCTGCTTTGACAATATTATCAGAGATTAGCTGCCTGAGCAGAAACTGAACTGCAATAGCAGAAGCTATATTTGTATATTTTTCAAAATTATGCTTTAGTAACATAAATGTCAAGAAACTAAGAATAATGGGTTTCAAAACACTGGAGTTCCATTCCACCTGTTCTCCATTATGATTCTTAAAAGAGGCTCAGTATGAACACACAATACAGCAACTACAGAAAGAAATAATAGTTGTTATTATGAAATGACTGCAGCCTTATACTACACTGATATACACCACAAAAAAAAAAAGTTCATATTCTGTTATCGTTCTTTTCTCTGTTATCATTCTTTTCTTATATTACTGTAATCCAGATATAATTATATTAGAATTATTAATCTGGCATTTACTTGGGGTGCTAAGGAATAATTTAATGCCCATTTTAATTACTTTTATCATGCTCAGACTCTGTTTATTGCTATGTATTTGTAACGAAGTAAATCCACTCTTGATGAGAATTCTACAAGCATGCATATTGCAGGCAGCATCGAAATGAATAGCAAAATGATTTTGTTCACCAGGTATTGATTAGCACTTGATCATAAAAATATTGCCCAAAACAACAGTGCCAGAATACTTTGAGAGCACCAAATTTTCAGCCACTAAAGTTGATACATGGGGCTCCACTGACCTCAAGGATCTCACACACTTAAGTCTACAGAGATTTCACTGAAGTCTTGTGAAGTTTCATGCTGGAGAGCAACGTCTGCAACACCTCTCAGAGCCATGAGAACACAGTTGTTACCAGGGAGTGCAGGAGCTGCATTGGAGACAGCAGCTGGAACTTCCAAATGGTCTTTTACAAGTACAGCATTTCTGTAGTATAGTTATGTTTATTAAGTGCTTGATAGTAAGAGATCTGTTCTTTCAGCTAAGTGGAAAAGCTGATTTCATGGTCTAAGTCATGCTTGTCAATATCAGTGAATGAAAGGTGACAACTTCATTTTCCCTTAAGCAGTCATTCTGCTCCATACCCAGCCTCGCCTAGTTCGACTTTCTCAGAGGGTGGTCAGGCACTGGAACAGGCTGCACAGGGAAGTAGTGGAATCATCATCTCTGGAAGTGTTCAAAAAACGTGTGAATGTGGCACTTAGGGACACGGTTTAGTCATAAACGTGGCAGTGCTGGGTTAACAGTCAGACTCGATGATCTTAGAGGTCTTTTCCAACCTTAGAATTCTATGATTCTGTGATCTCAAGCCTCATTTGCCATAAACATTACCTAATAAGGAAATTACTTCATGCATTCAGACCAACATAAGAATTTTCAATCTCCTTCAAAATTACCAAATGAAAGATCAGAGTTCAACTAGGGCAGCATCATAATCCCACCGAAAGGAAACATCTCATATCAGTTGAGATAAACCATTCCAACTTACTTTAATGCTGGCAAAATATAGTGTTGGAGGCAACTGAACTAGTTTTGAAAGGAAAGATGGGGAGTGGACCATAAAAAAGGAAAGGAAGTCTACTTACAAACACTTGGTTGGAAAAGGAAGCTCCCGAGCCTCTTCCCTACTCTCCACATGGGCATCACTCCCCTCAGCATTTTCCCTACCTTTCATGTCCTCCATTCCTTCAACTACAGTTATCAAATGATATCAGTTCCCTGGCCTAGTATCTTTACTCTATCATGTGGGATACACTTGCAAGAAAGTATTTTGAAGCCTATAAGGGGATAAAACATACATTTAAATGAGGAATTTATAGGGCAGTCAGTAAGAGCAGTGAGAATAGTCAGTGTAGCCCGACAGGTTTTTGTGAGTGTTTTTGGTTTTGGTTTTTGTTTTGTTTTGTTTTGTTTTTTAATTTTTTAATTACTGCAACAGATCCCCATTTTTCACTGAAATGGAACATCAGGGCTGTATTTCTAACACTTCACCATTACAGACAGGAGGTAAAATGGAAAGAGGATGCTTTAAATAGCAGTTGTTTGCAAAGAATTGTCAGTGTCAGATACCCCAAAGTGACAACTAGACATTTATATCAAACAGGCAGCAAACTCTGGTCACCTGGCATCTCTCCCAACTCAAAGATTGGCTAGAGGAACCTGCTAAAAGGACAGCACTGAGGAAGAGAGCAGCCAGTGTGAGGCAATAAAATGAGCAGAACTTCTGAAATTGCATGGGGACAGCAAAGTGATCCCAGAAGTCACTGCATTTTCCTCAAAGATTGAAAAATTTTAATAGTAAACACATGAAAAGCCCTGGCAATGCTTTTGTGGCATGTAAGTTAACTGCCAACTACCTATTAAGAGGTTCCATACAGACTTAATGTGTATCTGTGTGCTGATTCCTCTTTTACTCTTCATAAATTTAGCCTCAGCAAACCACGAGGAAAGATACACTCCAAAACCATATAATTAGTCTGCTACTGATTTCAGTAGTTCAATGTCTATCCCCTCCAGCTGAATATGCAGCCACAGTATATCCAGACAGGGACCACATTCTTTGCTGTTGTTTGTTTGTTTCTCTAAACACTACCAGAGTGCCAAAAATAAGGAAAGAAAAAAAAAAACAGCCTAAATAATCTTTAAAAATGTTTTTAAGGATCCTTCTAAAAGACACGGTTTTAGTTATCTGTATTACACCTGTATTGCAACTCTGTATATCTGTATTGCAACTCTGACAAATGAAAACGTAAAATAAAATTAAGCCACATCACAATGCTATCTAAAACTATAGTGTTAACG
Source organism: Melanocharis versteri (assembly GCA_013397845.1). Lineage (NCBI taxonomy): Eukaryota > Metazoa > Chordata > Aves > Passeriformes > Melanocharitidae > Melanocharis > Melanocharis versteri. The sequence continues at coordinate 947,605 of VZTG01001078.1, forward strand.
GGAATGAGGTTGTTTTGTAACATAGTATTTACCTTTATGCTGCTTCAGTAGCAAAGACAGACCACTGTATTTCCATGAAGCAGAACAAAATGGAAACTTGCTTCACTCTCTCGTTAACATTCAAATTCTTTAGTGTCAGATTCTGCTTTTAAGTGTTTCTCCCCTTTTTTCTTATTTCTGAACCAAGTTATTGTACCTGTGTTTCCATATAAATTGCTCTGAGTAATATATGTTGAGTTTTCAGAGACCATTTGGTCAGATTTTAATCACCTCTCCCGGGAGCTGACACCAACTTCCAGCAGCAGGTCATACAATGCAGATTAGAATAACAAAAGACATGCTGCTGTGATTCCAAAAAAAAGGGGGAAAATAATACAAGTCTGTCTTCATCAAGCTTAAGAATGATGTTTTGAGACTTCTTTGATGTCTCCTAGACAGAGCCTTCCTTTTGTTTGTATAAAAGCATAAATTCAATCACTTCTGATTTTTCCTTCTCTAAAACAGAGAATGCGCCGCTGCAAAGGTTTTGTTCCACATTCCATGTTTCTTTTTGTCTTTAATGTGTTACTTAATTGTCAAAGATAATAAGCTTGTATTTTGCAAATTTGCATTGAACTAAAACTTATATTTACACAATGTTGCATTTTTTAACTGTTTTGAAATGAAAGAAATAGATTTCTTCTTTTTTTACATATAGAAGTGTTTTGGGTTTAGTTTGGATTCTTTTTTTCCTGCTCAATTTTTTTGTTTAAAGGTAAACTAGAAAAATGTCATGAAACTTATTGAAAAACACTGGACCAAAAAGAAATTAGAACTTTTCTTCCAGATTGGCATTGTCTTAGGTTACCTGTCAGTGTAATATAGGTAAATTATACATTTCTCCCTCACAATTCACTATTCTTTATTATAGCATTCCCATTGCAATACCCAAGCAGATTAAGACTTGTCATATTTGACCTCTTCGGTAAAAGGCAACCCACTGCATAATGGTTTTTACACTATTCTCCAAAATGAACAGTTCCACATGTATAAATGCTAGCAGGAATCAACATTTCCTGTTTCTTTCTCTGACCTTCAACAACCCTACACTCTGCAGAAAGAAACCAACAGTTTTACTAGTTTATAAGCACCATGCAGACACAGGCAGTCTAGAGAGAAACCTCTTTAGCAGTTGCAAAGAAAAAAACATGAGAAAGCTTCCACAAAGAAAGAAATTCTGACAGACCAAAAGAAGAACAAAAAGGAAGAGGTGTGAAGATTTAAAATATTCCCAATACTCACTGAAAGCAGCCACGGCAAGAGCCAGTGTGACAATAATGGAGACCCAGGAAACCCACAATGCCTTCTTTCTGTAGCTCTGAGCTTCATGAGGTTTTAGCCTTGTACTGCTTTCTAGTAAACCTGATAAGCAATAAGCAAACAACGTATGAACAACGCATTGCTCCTTTTAAAAACACAGCTGTGTTAGTTCAGCCCTAGAACACATATTTACGTTCTATATTACACACAGAAGCAACACAGAATCAGATCCTGCTCACATTATTAAGGTTAAGTGAATGAGGCTACCAGAAATATGTGAGTAAGCAAGAAGAGCACACACAAGCTGTTTTGATTCCACATGGAAAGACCCACACATCAATCCCTTAAAACTGCATTACAGTTATAGAAATTCACAAATCATTATGATTTCCACCTGTAACCTCTACACACGAAATGTCTCAGTCCTAGGCTCCCTCAGATCAAAACTTGCTTCAGAACTTGAGGATCCTGGGGCTAATTAACATAGGAGGAAAACTCGTGCTCACCAGTCCCTGTGGAATAACCTTCCAATGCACAGGGATACACTGCACATATTGATCATCAAAGCACAAGCGGGCATGCCTCAGAATCAAAGCTATTGCAGCTGAAAAAGCCTCTTGAAGCCTCTTGCCCTTCATCTGGGGTAAGAACACATTCCCGTCTAGAACAAACTGAAGAACCAGTTCTGTCCTTGCTGCAATCAGTGCAGAAGTCTGTTGAACACAAAGGAATGCTATCACTTTTTCTCTTTTTTGATGCATTCAATCCGTGGAAGTCTTTTGTCCACTGATCTTACATTACAGAGAATGCAGGTTAAACACAAATTAACAACATTCTTTGGTTTTTATTCTGTCAGTCTGAGTCTTAAGCCACTTCTGAAATGCATTCAGAATTTTACATATTTCCATTCTGTATATCCCATTCTGATTATTTTATGCTTATTATATTCATCTAACTTGAAACATACATTCTTTTTCACCATCAAGTTTCAGCTCAAATCTGCTTAACTGGAGAGAAAACCTGATGGCTTTAAATTTCTTAATGAGTTACTCCAGAAGATGTGGGTGGTTCCTCTCAGATGACGAGCACTTTTCAGATTGATTTGCCTGCACTGCATGCATTGAACTGAGACACTGGTTTAACAGCACAACTTTCAGTAGCTGCTCTAAGCTCTTAGACAAAGGGTGGAGAACAGAGGCTCTGTCAGACTCAGCACCAGATTAAAACATAAGAGTAGAAGCTGTTACTATCCTCACCTTCCCCAGTTTTCTCTCTGATGGCTATTGCCACTTTCAAGGCAGGGACATCTGATCTGGTTCTCAGTGTACTCCTTAATCCACACCATGTTTAACTAAATTTATTAACCTTTACAGATATTAATTTCAACTGACTGTAATATACTGGCTGAAAACTGCAATGGTTTTGTAATCAATTCAGAACTGAACCAGACATCTCTGCCTCGGGGGCAGCAATGTGTCAGCAGAGGGACAGGCATCCAGGGGTGGTCAAATTCGAGCCATCAGATTTTATTCTGCCACTTGGAGTCTGTTAAAATTACTGGTTGTAATCCTGGCGTAATTGGTGAGATTCACGCTGTCTTGGAAAAATTCTTTGTGCTTTTTACACCTCAGTTACCATAAAGCATAGACGGTTTCTTTATGGGAATTCAGAAAGCCACTCTGAGAATTTCATGCTTGTACTGTATTTTTAGAAAATTTAAAATATTATCACACTTTGTGCTACACACTCTCCCCTTTATGAATGGAAAAGAATCTAGAAACTTGCATGCACCAGGCCCTATATTGAAATTATGTCTAATTCTTATTATGTGCATTCTTTGTCTAATACATGAAAACTGAGAGATGACAACTCCAAAAGGTTTGAGTCTTTTATGGTAGCGTTGCACAGCTATTTCTAACATGCCCGCTTTCATTTGTGTGAAGAATTTTTTTTTTATTTTTCCCCCACAAATGTTTGGCTTATCTTCTGCTACTGCATATAAAGATGTACAGTTTAGTTGCTGTCTGGTATGAGGTAATTTAACAACACATCTTGAAACACAGGAGGGATTTCTACTAATATAACCATAGAGAAAACACATCTTCTCACATTTTGTGTACTCACCCCTCTTATCCCCTCCCCAAACCAAGGATTTTAAATTATGGCCCAGATCCTTTTGGAATGTAAAGCAAAGGTTTTCTCAGCCAATTTTGGCTCTCAATATTTCAAATCTCAAATAAACACAGATCAGAATGACGGATATCTGCACCTGTTTCTTTCTTTAAAGATATCTTTTAATTCATGGCTACAGCTCATTATTACCTGGGAAGTCCAACATGCATAGTTGATACTTACAAATCGAGCAATATCCTAATTAAACTGAGGAATGAATAATAAGCCCCAGAGCTAGTGCAGCACTCCTGATTACTATTCACACGTCAAGCACGTGTCCAGTATGACAGAGACTGCGATCTTTATAAAACCCAACCACTTCTGCCGTGTGTGTGTGTGTTTTTCTCTGTCTCTCAAAATGGCTGGCATATTCTGGCTGCCAGCGATGTGATCCCTTCCTTCCTGAAACAATTCAAATACCTCTTCTGTATCTAAAATTTTCACCCCCACAAAAGATCATATAATTCTTATGAGTGTCCTGGGGCCAGCACAGGAAAATACAAACTCTTTCACATGACTATCAAGCCCATAGAATAAAAATTATTTAGAAGCAACAACAGCTCATTAATTTACCAACAAGAACAAAATTCACAAGGTAAACCTCCATATTTTTTCACTGCCCATAAGAAACAAGTTTTAAGCATCCACAGGAGGATGAAAGCTAATCTTTCACTATGACCTGCACTGCTACAAAAATAAAAAGCTAGCATCTACAAATGATATTCCTCTGCCCTGAAATTAACATACTGAGTAATTTTATTGCCAATAATTTATTTAACACATGGATATCCTTAAGGTTTAGAAAAGATGATGAACTGACTATATACACTGGATTTTTAATTTATCTTTCAGTATCTTCACATATTAACAGATTTTCTTCCCATAAAAAAATCAGAAGGAGAAAAAAACCTGCCTAACAGTTGCAGAACACAAGCTTGGCATATTTGTGAAGTGATTCTAGGATATTCTTTACCATATGCTGACTTACCAGAAGCACTTTTCTATTTGGCTAAGGGATCATTTTAAAATGTCAAGTTAGAAATTGTGGAAAAGATAAGGCTAATAAAAAAACCTGTTCACCTAAGGATGTTAATTTAAGGATCCCATCCACAAAATTATCACTGATTGTGGATCTAGCTCTTAAAGAGCAAATATCTTGTTCCAAAATTTAGGGTTAGAATTTATTTTTAGCAAACATGGAAGCATCATCTCTATAACTGGATCTGGTATGATTCATTGGAAAGGATTGTAGGAAAAAGTACAATCTAAAAGGGCAGACTGTTAACATTTTCAACAGGGACAACCTGCAAAAAGCATACCAGATTTCCCTCTACAATGACTGTGAATTATCCTGGTACAAATGGAATCAGTAACTACAGGAAAGGCTAAAAGAAAGGTACTGCAAGGGCCATAGGAAGAGCATAGAGTCAAGGAAGAAAATAAAATCAGCAGCTTTAGCTTCATCTCCCTCATAGAGATAGGTTAGGTACAACAAACACTATCTTCATGGAATTACCCTTAATGCCAAAAGGCATGGCTTTCACCTTTAGCTCTGTCATACTGGGCACGAATTACAATTTCCTGTAACCAAACTTCTGTGTTCGAACCACAACCAAAATTCCTCACTCATTTAAAAAGAGAGCTGAAGCCTCAGATGGCCCTCGGGCAGACACAATGTCTGTCCTGTGCCACCGGCAGTGACAGTGAGGGTACCCCTGGAGTAAGGGCTGTCCCCAGCCCCAGCATGACTGGAACCTGTCAGGAAGGTGGTGAATGCTCTTCCCCCTCACTTCTCTACTTTGTGTCTACGATTTTTGAGCAGGGACAGGCTTTGGGCAGCTGTGCAAAGAACGGGAAATAGAGGGGTTTACAAGTAAAGGGGTTATGGATGAAGACTGAGAACAAAAAAAGGGACTCCTGGATGCTGAAAGCAATATGGAAAAGGAAGAAAAGGCAACGGAGAGGGTAAGGGAAGCCAATACATGGAATTAAAAGATGGAGAGAAATGGTGTGGAAGAGGAGGCTGGAGGCGTTGTGGAGGACAGGGTAGTGGGGAGTGTTAAAATGGCAGCTGTCTTTGTGGGCGGCAGGTGAGCGAGTGCCTCACACGCCCTGAACAGATGTCCGAAATGGATGTGCTTCGCACTAAAGCGTAACGCGGCTTGGAAGCAGGCAGCTTTCCATCCCCGGTCAGGTATTTAAGTAAACAGCAAAAAACGAGGTGTGTGGAAGCGCACGGTTGGGCGGGGGAAGGGAGACAAGGCGTGAGGCAAGTGCCCCGACTCCAACCCCGCGCCCGGCTGGGGCGGACCCCCCAGAAACGCCCCGATGTGCCGCTGCTCGGGGGGCGGCTGCGACCACCCCGCCAGCCTGGGCACCTCACTGGCCTCCCGAGGAAGCGTCCGGCCCTGCCCGGCCCTGCCCGGCCCTGCCCGGCCCTCCGGGAGCCCCGGGAGCCCCGCTGCCCCCCGCGCCCCTCGCCCGGGCGCTGCCTGCGGAGCCATGTGCCGCCGGCAGCCGCTCCCCCGCCAGGCAGGCAAGTTCTCGGGCGAGGTGGGAACAGCCACGAATAGAGTTTATAAAAATACTTCAAAGCTGTCGCGGAGCGCTCGCACGGGAGCTAAAACGGGGCAGAGCTTCGAGGGCGGCGCGGGGGGATGCGAGGCGGGTGCCAGCGGCGGGATGAGGGGTGGGCGAGCGGGGCTGGAGGGGGGAGCTGGGGTGCGAGAGCCGGCGTGCGGCTGCCGGGGCTGGAGGGGAAGGGGCGGGCAGGGCTGCTGCGGCGGCACGGGGAGGGGACGGGTCCGGGAGAGCGAGCGAGGGGATGCTGCGGGGAGGGGGCCGGAGGAGCCGTCGGGGGGGGTGCCGGGCGCCGCGGGGCGCCGGGGGGGGGGCGGGGG